>CANSGD010000768.1:1200000-1509410 GCA_947645195.1 Patellifolia procumbens | reverse complement strand
GTCAAAACCATTATTAGTTAAAACACTCAATTATCGGAGTAAGTTAATATAAACGTTTAGAGGTTCGATTTTGGCTCCCCATGAGACAAGCTTTTTAACCCTCCTTTTGTCGTTTACAATGAAATATGTTTGACAATACAAATAAGATGGCTCAAATGATAAGGAGTTTTTAGTAACTTCAATAATTATCACGTTTGACAACTATCTAAATACAACAACTTTTCTGAAAATAGTGACTTAAATTGATATGTAAAAAATACTAATTTTTCAAGAGTGGTGACTTAAATTTGGCCTTTACTTCTAGAAAAACTTTGGGGTTGTTTGACAAATGAAACTTGGGTTCCATTTTATTGGTTTTTATCTAACATTTCGTGTGTCGAAAAAAATTACGTGTTTGATCAATAGCTGGTGGTGAGTGTGCTATCACTTTAACAAAAGCGAACTTATGATCAGTAATCCCCTCTAGCGATCAATTAGATAATAGCTAAAGATCAATCAATAGGAACGTAAATGAATAAGGAACAATTAAAACCACCCGCCAATTACTTACCAGAAGTGATTTTTAAACCCCCATCTAACCACACATTTCTTCTTTTGGTACTTCATAAGCGACCTTGCCTCGGTATAGGCTTGTATCTTCTTCTTGCGTAATGCTCATGTCAAGCCAAATGCAACTCCCATTTAAATCAATTCACTCGTGGATTTCCCATAACTTCAAAGTCTTCATTACAAATGTTATTATCTATTGAGCATTAATTCATTTCCAAATTCAATTTTCATGTTCAGTGCTCCGATTATGTTGTGTGCTTTTTTTATGATTCTAGCACACATTTTTCAGCTGTTAATACAATGTTTTTGAAATTCAGATCAAAATTAAGTAGCGACATGGGGACAAACTATACTATAATGCCAACAAAAAACCCTCAAAATTTGAACATCTCTGACTCTAATTAAGAAATTTTAGATTTTGGATTTGGTTCTCGAAAACAGTGTACTAGTATCGGTATGAGCTATGGGTTGAGCTTCAATTCATTAAAGGCTAGTATTACATATCGTTAATTTCTGTAATTTTGTTACCCTGTCCACTTTAAGAACCCAACTTGACAATTTTTCAAAAATATGTAGCTATGCAGATAAGCGAAGAACCCAATTTTCAGAATGATCCTAGGGGACATTTGGTTCAAGCGTCGGAATGGAATGGGAATAAGGTCGAAAACATGCTGTCGCCCGTGCTTCTGGATTAGTTGGTAGGAAGGCTTATGAAGAATGATTACTGCTAAAGCTTTGCAACACAAGCGACATGGAAGGTGATGTAACCATCATTTGTCATCCTGGCAATTGTAGGTAACATGTCTCTTTTCATCTACGGTTCATTTAGTAGTAGGTAATATAAGGTTATAAACTTTGAGTGTAATCTTTTATGAAACATTTAATAACAAACTTCACTCCCAAACATGTATTTTAATTCATAAACATTCTAGGTAGTAATAGATGGAAATGAAATTTGACAAAGATGAGATGTTTGACGAGTGAACGATTGGATATTCGGACTTCCTTACAGATAATATTAAGCCATTTTTGTTGTATGGTTTCGGAATGAGATGACGTTGTTGTCATAGTGTTTCTAGTAAATTCAAACCTCTGAGGTCTTATTTTGACTATCTCCATTGGTTCTTAGTGCATGTTACAATGTTGTTCCTGTATTGCCATTATATTTCTGTTATCAGTATATGTTTCTAGCAAAATTACTTTGATAGAACATAGAGTCATGATATGGGAGCCAAAAATGCCTTAAGTCTTTATGCTGTTTTTAGGTCTTGGCAAGACAGTTTTAGATTGATGTCTATAGAGGGATGAGAGTTGTTGATCGCTGTGAAGAAAAATGTTTGGATTTGACAATTTGACATGCTCGAATCACTTACATTATGTCGATTTAATTCGTCCAACATGGGTGCATTTTTAAAAAATTAGTTGAAGTCAAAAAGAATGAATTTTACTACTTTGTTTGATGATTTATAGAACAAGACTCAGGAGTTATAGGATTCTTTGAAAGCTGAATTGCATAGACTTTGCGATACTTCAGGAAGGGTAATTTATATATGGTGACAGCACGAGCCGTCTATCAATACAAGTTGGAAGAATTATCAGAAGAACATGATTCAGCTTTATTGAAGCATAAAGTTTGGACTATTGGACATTGCTATACATTTGAATTTGAGGATGTTGGGAAAAGGACCGTAAGAAGTGTAAGGGAGTTCCTATGGCAATAAAAGCAATGAGAGGTTTATTGTACTAAAAAAGGCATCCATCTGAATGGGAATCGATACTCGATAGTGACAAGTGAACACGGGATTTGCCACAAAATGATGGTAACATTTTGTTGTCGTGATTGGTGAGCTACAACTATTTACCATCTGTAAAAGGTGTTTCTCTTACTGTGCCATATTCCCTAAAGATAGCAAATTGGAGAAGTCGTGTGTTGATTGCACTTTGATAGCGAAACTTCCTCCATGAATCGACATTGAGCAACTTGAGGTGCACTAGCCGGAAATTGTGAAACTTTTGATGTTTTACGTCACATTTTATTCTTACAAGAGAAAGAAGAAGTTGATGTAATCGATGAGGTTAGTTATTGCAAAGGCACGATTTAGTGCATGATCTTGCATCCTTCCTTTTTAAATAATGATTTGTTGGTCCGGACAACAAACGCCTAATAGTAGATTATCTTCAGATCGAGTTATCAATTTTGCAAAGGACAAAGTAATTCCAGAAACTCCTACTATGGGGGCAATTTTGTAACTCGAGGACATAAGTATTTTTTATTGTTGTGTGTGTTGGGGGGGAGGGCGTATGGCGGTGGGAGTCAGTCATTTTTTGGCACAGTTTATGTGAATATTAATCACGACTAATATTGGGCTAGAAGACGCTACCTTATCTTGAGTTATGATGAGACCGTGGACGATTGATATTTTAGAGCCTTTGTATGAAGTCAAGAGTAAGTATAAATTAAGGTTCTTGAACTCGGAAGTGGAAGAAGCAAGGAAAACTAGCCTTGGCAGAATGGATGAAATTTTCAAATTAAAGTTTGAACGGGCACCATTTACTCCAATATGGATGAGGATGTCTTTGGGCAAAATCATTAAGTGTATCAGGATTTAGGGCTGGAGCATTCCTTCTTGGAGAGGTTAATGGTTGGTAAACAAAGAGGTAATACAACCTAAAACAATTCGATGATTTGGTAAATTTATATGCAATGAGTTTTTCAAAGCGGCAACAAGATTAGTGCAACTGAGCTTCCTCTTTTCAGTGCTAGAGGCTATATTACTTAAGTTTTGAAGAGAGCTTTATGTTTAAGTATTTTGAGAGTTTGACCACTGGATGTCACCATCCCCAGAACTTGTGGAAATTGCCTTTCTTAGCCCAAAACTCAGAATTCAAAGAGGCCCATTGCTGAAAACATTTTCAATCCTTAATTTTTAGAGTTCGAGGATTTTGGCGATACTCAACCGTTAGATGTCATCAAATATAGTCATAGTCTCATTTTACTCAATGTATCGAGAATGATTGAAATGCGAAGTCTACCTCAAGAGCTGTCAAATTGTTTAAAACCAGTTGTATAAATCTGTAGTCTTACCGAATAGGATGGTAAGATCTTTGACAGAATTGGGTATGGGCATGCCAACCTCGACTTGTAATCCTACTAGTTTGGGGGTAATGCATACCTTTAAAGTCTTTGTGCATGGACATTGTTCATTGATTAAGGTCCTGTCCCAGATTTAAGCAAATCGCAGGGTCTTGGGAAACTGGTTTGGTTAGTTCAGGAAAGTTTGACCTTCTGCTGCAAAGTGGATTGCACATCATTGTTTTAGGAATACAAGTCATTGGTGGTTTAGAGATGAAGTAGAATTCAAACCTTTATATATCCGTGCCGTCTCCCGCTCACTTTCTCTATATCAAACCAAGTCCTTAGACATCTACCATTGGAGAATTGCTCAAATATCAAAGTTTTGCCTCAACAACTTCGAAGTCCTCTTCACCCAGCCTTCAATCCCTCAGAATTCACGATTTTCATTAGTTAGAAAGGACTTCCGGAGTGGATAGGCAACTTGTCATGTCTTCAGATGTTGGTATTAACAGATCACAAGAAGTTGAAATTTCTACCTTCGAATCAGGCCATGTTCCATCTCTCCTAATTAGAGACGATCAACCTCTATCTGCTAGGGCCTATACATTGCTAGTTGATTCCGAATAACTCCAGTCAGCTCCTAGAGAACCTGCTAGGGCCTTCCTTTTTATTTGTTCTTTGCTGTTGTTATTGCTTTGTGCTTGCTCCTTTTGTTTGTGGACAATGTTTGCTCGAAATAATTTGATACGAATAGTTTAGATCTTTTGGCTATTGGTGCTATATCACCTATGCTTTAATGTAATTGTAGTTGAACATGTAGTTATTACTTTTACTTCTTTCAGTGTATTAGATAAAAGCTTGCCTGTAGAAAATACTCAAGGGTAAAAAAAAGAAAAATTGGGGCAGAAAACAGGTGTGAAAATTGATTTTAAAACTAGCATTTTAAAAAGAATGACTATTCACCTATCTTTAGCTAATAATAAACTGTGAACTGTTGGTAGTTTTTGGGCATTGTTTAGAGCCAGTTGGATTGCCTGCTTGAATTATACATGGTCAAATTTAGCCAAAAAATTGTGTTTGACTTCCCAAGCTCAAGACTCGGCGTATGAGATGGATGTCTGTTAGACAACATTTTCGATTAAATTTTCCGGGAAGTATGGCCGGCAACGTTGCACTTGCTTTTGTAATTTACTTGCTTGTTTTTTCTTATGCAGGTGTACTTGAGGGACAAGGCAGGAAGGAAGTTGTGATGACAACAGCTGCGAATGCGATGGGCAAAGTTGTAATAGTCTTGTAAATGTTGCTCACACAAAACAAATGCCAGATTTTACAACCATCTGGAACCTAATCGTAGCTTTATATCAGCAGCTATTCCAAAATCACTCCCTTGTTCATTCTTTTGAATAGTAGTTATCAAAGAAACACCACCTTGTGAGCAACAAGAAGTGCATGAATGCCTAATTTAAGTAGAAGCTAATAACAATCTACTTACTAACAGGACAACATTATTCTTTTATCTAGCATCTATTTGTGCCTCTTAATTTATGATGTTGTTGAAGATGGAGAGAACAAAGACTGCTGTAATGGTGCTCCTTGCTACATTTTTAGCTTTGCTATCAAAGTCGAACGGTCAACATAGACCGGCCCCTGCAACCACCATTTCAAGCTTTTCCAGCCCTCCGACCTCTGTGCCTTTCCCAGTTTGCGCTTATTAACCATGCATGTTCTATGCTTCCTTATTCTCCGGTGCCCCCTCCTGCTCCACCTTCTCCACTCTACTCCCCCTGCAATTGCCCAGCCTCTGCCCCCTAAAAATGGTCATCGGCATGGACACCACCACAGGCATAGGCACACCCCTACACATGTCAACGCTGCAGTAGATGTTGCCGCTGGTTGAAAGAAGTTGATACTCAATGTGTCTGCGATTTGCTCGTTCGTTTGCCTATTTTCCTGGCTAAGCCTGCACAAACTATGCGGTTGCTGTCAGCGATGACTGTAGTGTCACCTACCAATGTCCGGGCAGGGTGATGACTTGAGAGCTCAACTTTGATTAAGGTGATAGGGTAATGTAGGCTAAGGAGGGTGTTGTATTTAGTTATGTTACTTTCTAAATAATAGCTGTTCTATTTTGTGTGTGTACTTCTCGAGATAATTCTAGCTCTTTGCAGATAGGAATTTCCTTCACGCTATAATACTTATATGCATGATGAAAATGTTAAGGTGGTCATATTTGAAAGATGATCTTCAGAAGATCCAGACCACAAGCAGCCTGAACCAAGGAAATTGCCATGCCAGTTCTTTTATTAACTTCAACCAAAATGAATTTAAGTTATTTTAGAGTTTACCCACTATTTTTTATAAATCAAATTTTATGGTTACTAGATTTCCCTAAAATATTTCCGAACAAAAAAGGCGTATCTTTTTTAGTTGGTCTTGCAAGAATGAAACACTTTTTGAAATAAAGTGATGGGCATAAGCTAGTCTGATTTTAATAAAAAGTTAGATCGTCTCTTTTAATAACTTTTGCATTTTTTTGTCTCCCATGTTATTTTTAAAATTTTTGGGAGATATTTGTTTTGGCCCCATCCATTTTCTCCTCTCCCATTCAACCATACTCTTGTGTCCCTTATGAATAAAAGGAAGTTACTGAATTGAATTGACTGTAATGAATTGTAATTGAGACAAAGGAGCTGATCAGGTTAGGCCGAACTGAAATTAATGGAGTTGAACTGAACTGAAATTAATGGAGTTGAACTCAATTGAATCATAATGAACTAAATGTTTTCAATTAATCCGATACAAAGAAAATGAACAAGCTTTCTCGCTGAGTTAGCCGAGGATGAGATTATGGGCCTTTTTTAAATATTGGGGGAAGAGATGCAATACATCTCGTGATGTCCCAAACATCCCCGAGTACTTTTTGTTTTATGGCTCATTTGAGTGATTTTAAATCCAAAGAAGCAAAATCATTCCGTGCAAAAGGCACTAAATGAACAAAAATAATCTTAAATAGGTTATTCGATAATTATTAATCAGATTTATTATTTTTACTATTTCTTTTTGAATTTATTGAAAATCATTAGATGATATTGAGCTTATATGAACTTATGGACATGAGTACTATTCTTTTAATTTGCAAAAAAATGAACTGAATTGAAAAAAAGTAAATTGAGCGGGATTAGTTGGTCAATCATTGATTTGAATTGAAATTAACTAGCTGGGGTGCGTCCTAGCAACAACTCTGAATCAACAGTTATGAGGCGAACCGAAATTAACTAAACTGAAGTTAATTAAGTTCGCTGCAAACTAAAAGAACATGACTTGTAGCTCAAATTGGGTGCTAAACCCATTGAAACTTACCTCAACTTATTATACAAAATTAAAAATTACGCCTCAGATTCCGTATGTATTCTGACATAGGGAGTTTCTGTCTCGACGCCTTGTTTTGAAGCCAATATAAACAATTTTATTTCCATAAAAATTATAAAAAGTTGATATTAATTAAGCATATGTTTTGACAAATCTAACAAGATCCCACATAGCTATATTTATCGTTGTGTATAAATCACAAAAGAAGGTCAAAGGGTAGTGTATGAATATTGCAAAGTATCAAGTTGAAATCACCTTAAGACGGAGGTATTATTAAGTGGGTGATAAATCTAAACTTATTAGACTAATTTTTTTAAAAAAGTACATTGATTAAACTTACTCAGATTAAATACTAGTTAAAACTTAAAAGAACCTGCCTTCAGCTTCAGCCCTTCAATGAGTTCAATCACATAAATAACGTCCATTTGTTCTTAGGCGGGAATGAATAGAAGCTTCGTTTGAATCAATACGATTAAAGGAGAAAAAAGTATTGAAAATAGAAAAGCTGCAAAGTTATTATTGCCCCTCGATTTCTGTCCTCTCTCTCTCAAGTCTCCACTTACTTCGTATACAACTTTCAGGCTTTCACATTCACATGCTCTGCTCTCCATTTTCCCACTTTTTTTTACCAAATTCAAATGCCTACAATATTATCAACCCTATAATTAAATTAGATGCAAAGGAAAAAACAACAATCAGTTATGACCCTTTAAATTTCACTTACACTTGAATTACTGGTTTAAGCATCCTACTCCTGAGTTACTATGACATTCTTCATCCCACAAATCTTTTTACAGAGAACCTACAGTTTTGCAATAGAATAAAAATAACATAAAAAGTTTCGTAGTATCTCCATATTGATTAGTTGTTACAAATTTTTTTCCACGCGTATGTAAAGCGGTTTAAAACATGCAAACCTAGCAAGTTAACCAACGAAATTTTTATTATGAGTAATATAAAATCTCATTTACTATGCATTAAAATTACAATTGAACATTTCCGTTTACACCGTTTACATCGGGTCTCATCGAGCAATGTAAAAAATCGAACTTACTAATTTGACTGAGGAATATTAACCTTTAATTCATAATCATTAAAATTTTAGTTCAAATTATAAAATTTTAACATAGAACTCCGAGGTTTGAAAATTTAAACACTTTACCCTTTTCAACTACTATAATCTTGCCCAATTAAGCAATTATGTATCTTTTAATTTTATCGTAATCTTTTATATCATTAAACGTTAATAACTGAGTCGTCTATCCTAAAACTTATTCGAAAGCATTAAAACCCAATAATAAGTGGGGTCGTATAACCTGCAACTTATCCGAAAGTACTAAAACCCAATTTTTTTGGCTTTCATTAACTGCTTCAGCTCAGGAGTTGGTCACTTGGTCATTTCTGGTCTCTTGGTCAAAGGTATTTATTTAAACTTGCCGTATTGTTTCTTTCGAGTCTTTAATTTGTTAAATCAGTTTTTTTATTCATAAAAAAAGGTTAATCCTAGGTTCTCTCTTTATGAGGCAGCAGCTATTCTTTTTATTCTTTTCAAAAAATTCATGATTTGATTCTTTATCCAATTGAAGGGTTTTTGTTCATAATGGTACTTCCAAATTGGGTTCTTGTTTTCTCCAGTATGCAAGGATGTCAGACCACTGTTCTATTCATATTAGCGTAAAGTTTGTTGATTTATTTGAGTTTCATTTGATGGGCATTGCTAATTTAAGGTTCAAATAATGGGTCTTTCATGATTCCTCAATTAATTTGGTAATTCATGTTTGTTTATCTTAATCTACATTCTTTTTTTCTTTTATAATTTCAGAAATTTTCAATTTTGAAAATTGGGTTTGAAGCCAAAGTTGAAGAAATGATAAACCCATTTGTGTATATGTTGGAAAATATCTGATAATATGTTCTTTTGGCAGGTGAATGAACTAAAATCAAGTACAGATGAAGTTTATAGTGAGTAATTTTGTGGGTGAATTTCACAGATATTGAAATGGTAAAGAGAAAATGGTTATGGGGAAAAAGTCTTCTGAGAAGGTTGGTGATGAGACTGAAAGCTCAGGTTCTGACGAGTTACTCCGAGGATCAGGTTTGTCTGCCTTCAACCTTTAGCCACAACAGTTTGAGTTTGAGTTTGAGTTTGAGTTTAGCACTATTCGCATCTTGGCTTTAGTTTCGTTTGTGATTTAAACGCAAGAAAAAATAGTCATGTCGGATGCTTGTTTTATTCGTTATATCAATTTTTGAAGATATCCACTTTTTATAATATTTGTTCATCGATAATTAGAGATATAAAGACTCAGATTATTGCATTGCACGCGTGAAAAGCAAAGTGTTGCAACTAATAAAAGGTGTAGTTCTTATTCAAGCCCCGAAGGTTTGTAGTGGTGATATACATTGGGAGGCTTAGATTTCTTGTCCCCAAAATTGGTATCGGTTGGATAATGTAAACCTTCAGAAAATGGCTTGTATAAAGTGATAAAGTTACTTGGTTTAGTCTGTGTGGATCCTTCAAAAGGTATTAGATGAGTTGAAATGCATAAGTCCCAGATTAACAAACTCTTGGGTTCCGCTTTCTTTGGGATATAATACTGTAAGGGGGAGGTATGAAAGATAGTTTACAATTGATTCAATATGCTTCATTGTGTAGGGAGATATGTTCTTGATTTCTGCTTTCTTTTACCATAGACTACATGAACTTTAGCATTTCCGGATTGATCAATGATCAGATTATCTGGTCTAGTCTACGTGGATCATCCCGGAGTCTTGAAGTAGTTAAAATGCACGAGTGCGGGATGGGACCCTTTTGATTTCTGTTTTTATCTTCCATAAACTACGGATGGGGGCGGTCAATATGCACTAGTAAATCTTCTTACATGTTGGTGGGAATACGTTGTGCAACCCGAAGGTATGTTTCGGGATAGAAGGAATAGTTCTTAGTAGCCTTGTTTCATCAAGATTAGCTTAAAATTGTAGGTTGTTATAATTTTAAAACCTTGAACCTTTTAATTAAAAACTTTATTTATTTGACTTAAAAATTTCATACGGTCCACCGTCCATCCATAAACATATGCCTAGACTGTCTAACACAAGTTTATTAGTGTAACTATGCCTTTTGTCTTCCTGCCTTTCGAGCTTCTCAAACCAAGGATACTGTAACGACTTTAGTCCTCTAGTGAGCAGATTGATCTGCTTCATATCCTAAAGCCTTAATACTGAATCCACGAACATGCTTTTGGCTAAGAAAAACTTACAGAATCATATGTCAACAAATGCAGGCTATGGTCAGTAGATGAGGAACTTAATAGCATTAGCCATTAAGTTACTGACTTCCGGCTGATAAAGCTAATGTCACCTAATTACTAGTGTTATCGAGAAGAAATCGATTTTGAGAAGGTTGTAGAGACTTTTTACCCACATCGTTTGCAATGTTATTTTACCATTTACCCCTGATCATGTTCCTCTATTTTCTCCTTTCATCCACTATAAAGGTTCTACTCTACCCTAAATGCTTTCCCTTTGTCTGAAAAAACACACAGTGATTATTAAAGTATCCATGTTTTGCATGACTGAAGCAGGAGCCACTGCAAGTTCTCCAAGTAACACCCAGTCACAAGAAATTAATTCTAAAGCCATAAAAAGTGAAATGAACGGAGAAGAAAGCAACAATAGAGTACCAAGCTTGACTCAAATACTAGCAGAGGCTCCAGGAATTGTCGGATCAAATAATGGCTTATCTAAGGAAAACACTTCTAATATATCTCTGAATGAGGATTCTAGACAACTTTTAGATGCGTCTATGGAGGACAGTTCAAGGGGTAGCTTTTCAAAGGAAAACACTTCTACCATTTTTGTGGAGGACACTCAAGTAGTGAAAGTTGCGCCTCAACCCAATATTATCTATGTTGAAGATAATGAGAGTCTCAAACTAAAGAAGCTGAAAAACTCTCTGCTGCTCTTGTGAATGTCAGTCCAAAAGATGATATGGTTAAGCAGCATTCTAGAGTTACCGAAGAAACGAGTGCAGGTAATTTTGCATGTTGTTTTACAGTTGAGGTTCACGAGTTCTTCTGTTCTACAGTCTGACATCACAATACAACATCTGATGATCTTGTCTTCGCTTGTTTTCCTTCTTAGTATTTCATAATGAATTAATTTTCCTCCCCCCCTGTAGTGGGACCTTAAAACCTTCCTTGAATTCTTATCTCCATCCCTTAGAGCTTCTAGCAGCATTTTGAACTGCGGCAATTCTCTGAACTATTTATTGGAGATATCTTCTTTATGCAGATACAATGTTGTCATATGAAGAGATAAGATGAGGGCATCCCAGAAAGCATTTATGCACTGTGTATCTTACTGCATACAATAACTAGTATTCTGTTTTGGGGGGGTAGGATGGGAAAAGGCGGAAAAAGAAGCAGCTACCCTGAAGCAGCAACTTGAAACTCTAGTGCAGAAAAACTCAGCTCTGGAGGCCCGAGGGAGCCATCTTGATGAAGCTCTGAAAGAATGTGTGAGGCAGCTTAGGCTTGCGCCGACGAGCAAGAAAGGAAAATAGACGAAGCTGTTGCCGAAAAAGCTAATGAATTGGAAATTGCTAAAACCAGGCTCGAGGACCAGGTTGTTGAGCTTCAGGCCCTGGTTCCGGCTTCCAGAATTAACTCTCCCTGATCTTAAGCTCCAACATAAGATTGACTTTTTGGAGAAAAAAAATGTAATTGCTTAGACAAGAGCTTCATTCCCTTTCAGAGGAACTGGAGGTGAGGACCATCGGAACGGATCTAAGCACTAAAGCTGCTGAAACAGCTAGCAAGCAACATTTAGAGAGCATAAGAAAGGTGGCCAGGCTTGAGGCTGAGTGTCCGAAAGCTGAAATCACTTTCTCGAGTTTCATCATTAAGCAATGAGCGTGAAGTCAACTGCTGCCCCCTCTTGTGCTGAATCTCTAACCGACAGCCAATCGGATGGTGCCAGAACAAATAAGTACTTCAGAATGTGATGGTCGTAAGATGAACGGCTCATGGGCTTCCGCCTTAATTGCTGAACTTCATCAATTAAAAAGTGAGAAATCGATGGACAAAAACACGCACGCGCTTTCTATGGACATCAATCTTATGGATGATTTCCTTGAAATGGAGCGACTTGCTGCCTTGCCTGAAGGCGGGCCCCAGGTTCATTCTATTGGTTGTGATGAGACCCCTGAAAAGCCAATTTACGAAGCGGACAGCAGGTTAAGAATTGAGCTTGAATCAATGGCTAGTAAAACAGCTGAACTTGAAGAAATTATATGCAAAATGGAAGCAGAAAAGGCTGAATTGGCAATGACTTTGTTTCAAGCTCAAAGTTGTTTTTGAGGAATCTCAAGTACAGCTAATAGAAACTCAAATGAAAATGGAACAGTTGGAGAGAGAGCTACATGGAGCATATGAAGGGGAATTATTTTTTAAGGCAGCACGCGATCAATATGCAACAGAAGCCACGTTGATGATTTCTCAGATAAAATCCCTGAAGGCAGAGCTAGGAAGAGAACAACTGTGCTCCAGACAAAAATCTACCAAAGGTTTGCAAATTGGAAAATGAGCTCCAGAAGAAGGAAAAATTAAAACTGAAGCCAGATGAAATGTCTGATCGAGAACTCAAAATGAAGGAAACGACTCTAGCTCACACTCAAGATAGCTTGGAGAAGTCTGAGACTCAGCTGAAGCAGGCTGAATTGAAGCTCAAAGAACTTGAGAAGGAGCTACAAAAGGCCAATGAAGAGAAGTCGTCCCTGAATTTTGAACTTGGTAGTGTGAGATTAGAGCTGCAAACAGTGTCCTCTCAGATTGAATCACTGAATGAGCAGGTGCAGAAAGAACAGGCTATGGTTAAAGAACTTGGACACAAATCTAAGGAATTGGAATATGAGCTGCACAGAAAGACACAAGAGTTTGAAGCTCAACAAAAGGCGCACATTTCCAGCGAGTTGAAGATCAGCAGGTATATCCACTGATTTTAATGAAAAATTTTCTTTGAATTTCTCTATTTCATTATTACAATACCCTCCAATCCATGATTCTATCTATCATCTATTATATTTCAAACAGGCCTGTCAGGTCAGATTGGTCAATATTACTTTTTGGGTTTGAAGTGTTTTTGGTAATAAAGTTTAGTTGGATATTAAAGTGCCTCATATTGGTTGGTTTTTCATTAGGGCAGGTGCGTTTCTAAGCAATTTTTATGGGGTGGGGTTGGAGTCAGGATCCTCTCCATTAAGCTGATGTCCATTACTTTTATTTACACAATGGGGAGAGGATAAATTTGGCATGAAATCTCAAAGCAATCCCTAACCGCTTGGTGTAATTTGGGTAAATCGCTGGAGAGGATCTCGCTCGTGGGGTTGATGTCAAGTTGGTTGATCTCAATTCTGTTTTGAAAAGCATTTTTGAACCAACAGCAATTTGAACCAACTATCTCACTACTTTCAAGTTTCAAGATTGCTAGTTACTTTTGGGTTGGATATTCGTCCGTCTCGGTTTCAAGTCAATGTGTTTTTAAGATATGTTTCTCTATTCGTCTAGAATAGTATATGATCAATATGCAACAGTATAATCAAAATGAAACTCCTCTCATTTACCCCTAACATGTTAACATTTTGTAAATCGAAAGTATTATGGTTTAAATACATATATAAATTATGCAGGATCTTGCTGTAGCAGCTGGAAAGCTGGCTGATTGTCAGCAGACAATTGCATCTCTAGAGACCTTCTGAAATCTCTAGCAACATTGGAAGATTTTCTTATTGATACTGCAAGTATACCCCAGTCTTTACAGCCCGATCCGTTGAAGGCTAGATGCAGTGAAAAGCCATGGAAGCTTCATTTGATTCCCACATTTTTGTCAGAGAAGGAATATGAGACGTTGGGGAATGCCAAGGATGACTCGAGTCGCATTGCAAGTCACATCAAAGGGGACACTAGACGGTCACCACCACCATCATCATCATCAAGAAACTTCATCTGCTTTCTTGAACTACCCTGGTTCTGAAAAAAATGGCAATGGTTTTTGCAAATTATTTTTCCCTCAGCAGGGTGGTGGCTAAATTTTGATTGCACAAACATAAAATGATTGACTTTCTGCCCTTTATAAAGATAGGTGAGTAATGTTAGCCTGCAAATATTTTCGGATAGGCTGAACTAAACGAGGGCTTTGTAAGTTTTTAGAATGAGGTTTGGCTCCAACATCATGAATCAATTTATTTGCAAAAATTATCAGCATGCATTGCTCGACAATTGTTCCATTCAAGTTGTCTTGTAAGAAAATCTGATGATGAACTCAATATGGTTGTGATAACAAAGAGCTATGAATAATAGTAGAGGCATCATTAATAGTATTGCCTGAAAGGGCTTAAACATGCAACTCGATAATGTCAATATCACGAACATGATTGTGTCTAACTGGGTGTAAATTACATGGTGCAGGGAGCAGCGTGTATGTCAATACTCGCAGTGTACATAGGACTTTAGCTAGTGTACAAAAAAAACTCCCATTAATCATTAAACCACCAAATGTACGTCAAATTTATTTTTATTTTTCTCCCTCTTGAATTTATTTTCCTAAAACTTTTCCTCAAAATGTTCCAATTAACTTTTGCATATGTTCTTTTATATAACTTTATTGTTCCCTATGATTATTAAACATGCTCATTAATTTATTTCAAATGCTCATTGTATAATAATTCTCAATTTCAAAAAAAAATTGTTCCAATTAACTTTGACACAAAAACTCCATGGGTGAACATATAGGTTTAGACAATATATGTGTGTATACAATTAGTAAGCATATGAATTAATGTATTGTACGCATGTGTAAAGCAGGTGAACGTAAGTGATGTACAATAACTTACGTATAAGTATCTCCCCTCATCATGTTGAGTGTACATATGTCAAATAATTGATACTTGGACATATATATAATGACATTTGCAAGATAGAGAATACAAGGATATTATTAACAGTGATTGCTAATGAGCAATGTTATGATATTTCCTTTTCTTTTCCTTTTTTTTTGCAGTTTTACTTATGTCTCCTTACTCTTTCAAAAACGCCCTCTTCCTCCATTACTCTTTCAAGCTTACCCTCTTCCTCTTCCTCACCATCTTATTCCAATTGCTTCTTCACCATTGTTGAAAACGTAAAGCTCTCTCTTGTATATTCTTCCTTCATTGATTCAAGGGATAACCATCTCGATGACTCATAAGCACCATTAAAAAACTCTAATCAAATTTCATGTCTTTTGATCTTCCAACATCCTAAATTGCGCAATACCTCTTTTAGCTTCTTGGTTTTTCTTAATCGATTTCGGATGCAACAATGAGCTCTTCCATGTACTCGCAGGTTGTGGATTGGAAATGGAGGATGATAGATGTTAAGAACTAGAGAAAGAATTGTGGAGAAATTTTTTTTTGAGTGGGAGAAATTTTTGGTTACTGCTTTCATTAACCTTACAAGTATTTATATACAAGATTTCCCAATTTTTATGCCTTCTCTCTAGAAATCCTCCCCCAAAGTAAGAAGATGAACTATTGAATATAATGTGAGTTTAGAGTTTAAGTTATGCAAATTTTATAGTTGAATTAGTTTCTTTTAAAGCTATACGTCTCTATACCATAAATATCTTTTTACCCTATTTCTTAATGTTCTTCCTACTTTTACTTTGATTCTAATATGCCCAACTTATTGTGTACACCTGCACTCCCAAGGGCATGAATGGTATAGAGAACTTTATGGTATACGGCATTTAAGGAATAGATTAATACAAAGGGTAAAAAGATATTTATGGTATAAGGCATTTATGGTATAGGGCATTTAAGGAATAGGTTAATACAAAGGGTAAAAAGATATTTATGGTATAGAGAAGTATAGCTTTAAAGAAACTATTCTATATATATATTAAAAAAGAACTAAGACGAATTGCAATCCGTCACGTGTCACTCCCCTTCTTTTCAACAATATTTTTATCAACGTTATTCTCATAAAAGTACTGCAAATTGTCCAAGAGAAGCATCAAGCCCGCAGCCTTCATTATGCCCAAAATGTAATCCTCCAACCATATCACTACTATATTATTGTTTCTTCTTTTATTAATTTTAGTAATGATATTATGTTTTCAATGAAAACAATAATTAAGTTACATTAATTGTATTTATGAGTAATACTAATTTATTAGTTTTTATTAACAACTTTTTCTACAACAAAATAGTTGTAAGTACTAAAGTGGATCTGAGGCTGTAAAAAAAAAGTCCTAAAGTGTTATACAGGGTAACCCCAGAGGCATCAATTGGGTTTAAATACTGGTTCAACTATAAGATTTGCATAACTTAAACTCTAAACTCACATTATATTCAATAGTTTATCTTTCTTACTTTGGGGGAGTGATTTCTAGCCCGTCTCTCAGAAATCCATAAAAATTGAATACTTGTATATAAATACTTGTAAGGTTAATGAAAGCAGTGGCAAAAATTCTTCGCTCTGCTAAAAAAAACTCCCACAATTTTTTCTCTTTAATTCTTAACATATACATCCTCCATTTGAATCCACAACTGCGAGTACATGGAAGAGCTCATTGTTGCATCCGAATCAATTAAGAAAAACCAAGAAGCTATAAAAAAGAGGCATTTTGGCGATTTAGGATGTTGGAAGATCAAAAGACATGATTTGATTAGGGTTTTTAATGGGTGTTTATGAGTCAATGAGATGGTTTTGTGAGAGGAATAATGTCATTGGTCAATGAAGGGAGAATATACAAGAGAGAGCTTTACGTTTTCAACAATGGTGAAGAAGCAATTGGGGTAAGATGGTGAGGAAGAGGAAGAGGGTAAGCTTGAGGGCATCCTTGGGATGGGGGTAATGTATTAAGGGGTAATAAAGAGTCAAATGTAAGAAAACTAAGGTATTTAGAGGTGATGACAGAGGGGACAAAGTGGTGGCGGAGATGATAATGTGGTGTTGGTAGGGAAGGAAATGGAAGAAAGAGGGGAACTATTACCCTCATTATGGGGGTAATAATTACCCACCATCACCCCTTATGGTAACTTCTACCCTCATTTGAAGGGTAATAGTTCACTAACAACTTTCATTTCCTTCCTACTCACCTAGAATAGCTCTCCACGACCGCTTTATCCTACATCATCACCCCCGCACCTTAGTTTTTACCTATATTTGACTCTTATTACCCTTACGGCCCCATCCAAACATGCCCTGAAAGAGCAATGGAGGAAGAGGGAAGCACGGCAAGAGTAAGGCGTAACTGCAAGTAAAACGACAAAGAAAAGGAAAAATATCAGCACACCGCTCATCACGTAATCGTTGTTCATTAGAACATCTCCCACTTACTCACACATATAAGGTATAGATTCATGATGAAAGCAAAGCAAATAGATGAAGGGTTCGGATGTTGGGTCATTAATTTGTTATACTAGCTTAAAATCAGTAATGTAGGAAGTATGACTGGTAAAAATAATAACTTATCTGTATAATTGTTGTGTCGTGATATGATCACTGCCCTAAAGTTGGGCACCGCTACGAACACACGGACTCGTGGCAAACCAACCTCCAGGGTTAACACAACACTGACTCGCCGGTGAAGTACAGAGAGACAATTTGAGAACGCTCTTAATATTGCCCAGTAATTGAGAGTTGAATAGAGAGAAGTAGGAGAATTTCTGTGTGTTGAAACTGTGCCAGGAAGGGGGTATTTATAGGGACTGAAGAAGAGAACCAGGAAATGACCTTCTAAAATCGTGTTAAAAACGATAATTAATGGTGTAATGGAACAGTCCACTAACGGCTAGTGGAAGCAGTCAGTTTAGGGTGGAAAAAGGGATTGACTGATTCCATAACAGTCTTTAAAAGTTGATAGATTTTTCTAATAAAAATTTAGTTAAGTTAAGTTATTTCCCAAAGCCCAACGCCCATGGCCCATGGCCCACCCCTGACCCGACCCGATCCGGCCGGCGGCGCCGCGTGCGCGCGCGTGTGTGGAACTAGCCCAACCACAAAAGCCAACCATGTGACCAGCTACAATAGATACTAGGAGCATACCTATTAATAATATAAACTCACCACTCACCTCTTATTCTTCTTATATGAGATCCCCAACTCTTCATATTCTTTTGAAGCAACTAAAGAGTTTTTCTATCACTCTTCTCAAAACTCCAACAATCCACACATGATTCAAAAAGAAGGGACATAAAGAAACAGGGGCTGGAAAAAAAAGATTTGGGCAATAGATACTCAGTTTTGTAAGCATCAATGTCCCGAGAGACTTGAATTGATACCCAGTGCATACAAGTATGCCATATTATCGTGCGGTAGATTTCTCTTTGAACCTTCTACGGAGTTTATAATCAATACTTGCGGACTAAACCTTTTTCAAAATAAAAACGTTCTCGCGATATATATATAAGTGCCCCATATGCCTGGATTTTCGTGAATGCTTTAGAGATCCTAAGACTTAGGGATCTCATAGGGGATTAGGCGTAACCCCCACATTCACATGGGTAAGTTCATCAAGTTTGTACTGTTTCAAACCACCTTATCAAGGCTATGAACTTATTAAGAGCATTTTACTCATCCTTACACATTTTACAGTAAAAAACAAATACTACATCACTTTTATTAATATAGGAATGGTAGTAGTATCTACTACTTGAGTTCTTTTATGACTTAGTTTAACCCTTGAACTTAGAAACTTTCTAAGAAGGGTATCCATCATAATTCACTCCACAATAGGCTTTAAACCCATTTCTTGTGCTGACTCTAGCACCATTTTTATACAAAGGCCTTTGGTGTGAGGATCCACAATATTCCTCTCTGACTTTACAAACTCGAGTGAAATTACATTGTTTCTAATTAGATTTCTAACTATAGCATGCCTCAAGCGAATATGCATCCTCTTTCCATTATAGGCTTGATTATTCGCGACCCCTATTGCAGCTTGTGAGTCTTACCGCATTGAAACTGATGGAGCTAGCTTCCCCCACAATGGAATATCAGCTAGCAAACTCCTTAACCATTCAGCTTCCGGACTTGCCAATTCTAAAGCAATAAACTCAGATTCCATAGTAGATTTGGCAATACAAGTTTGCTTTGATGATTTCCATGATATAGCTCCACCAGCAAGAGTAAAAACAAAGCCACTAGTAGATTGAATCTCATCATTATCAGACACCCAATTAGCATCACAATATCCTTCTAGAACACAAGGGTGTTCTTTGATAATACAAACCCCAATTGATAGTGCCTTTTAAATACTTCAACAATCTAATCAAAGCACCCCAATGCTCCTGATTAGGATTGTGAGTATACCTACTCAATCTACTAACAGCATAAGCTATATCAGGTCTAGTATAGTTCATCAAGAACATTACACTACCAATAATTTTAGCATATTGTTCTTGTGATCTACTATCTCCTTTATTCTTTTCAAATGAATACTAGAATCATATGGAGTTTTCATTGGAACACAATCATATTGATCAAACTTCTTTAAAATTTTCTCAATATAATGAGATTGATTTAAAGATATCCCATATGACGTTCTAGTAATCTTTATCCCAAGAATAACATCAGCCTCTCCTAAATCCTTCATTTCAAAACAAGAATTTAGGAAACTTTTAGTTGCATTCACTATGTCTATATTGGTTCCAAAAATCAACATATCATCCACATATAGACATATGAAAATACAACCAAGACCATCTGTTTTGGAATATACACAAGCATCAGAATCATATACTAAAAAATCATTTGAAGTAATGGTTTGATGAAATTTATCATACCATTGTTTTGGTGCTTGTTTTAAACCATACAAAGATCGAATAAGCTTGCATACCTTGCCCTCTTGACCAGGAACAACACATCCTTCAGGTTGCTTCATATAGATCTCTTCATTTAGCTCACCATTCAAAAAAGAAGTTTTCTCATCCATTTGATGCACAATAAGATCATGAATGGATGCAAGTGCAAGTGATGCTCTAATAGTGGCTACCTTGGTCACTAGTGAATAAGTGTCAAAAAGTCCAGACCTTACTTTTGGTGATGTCCTCCAACTACAAGTCTAGCTTTATACTTGTTTAATGTCCCATCAGGCTTGCACTTCTTAGTAAAAATCCACTTACTACTCAAAGCCTTACAACCCCTAGGAAGGTCAGTCAAAATTCATGTGTTGTTACTCATAATAGACTCTATTTCACTGTTAATAGCCTCCATCCAAAAACTAGAGTCAACAGATCTCATGGCCTCCCCAAAAGTCCTAGGGTTCTCTTCCAATATAAAAGCACTTACGCTTTGCTCATCTAGAAATCCCTTTTCAGCTAGGAAGGAAATAATGAAGTCAGGTCCATAACTAGTCTCAGTTCTAGTTCTTTGACTCCTTCTAGGTTCTAAAGTCTCACTAGATGATGCAATGTTATGATGCAAAGTAGAGGAAGATGCAGCAGGCAAGCATGATTGCACACTAACTTTCATAGGAAAAATGTGCTCAAAGAATTCTACATTCCTTGACTCTCTAATAGGACCAAAGCCAGAAGCATCCTTCAGAATAAGTCTATATGCAACATTGTTAGAAGCATACCCAATAAAGATTCCATCAACAGTCTTAGGTCCAATTTTACTCCTTTGAAAGTCAAGAAGTCCTATTTTTCTCAAGCACCCCCCACTTTGAGGTAACCCAAATTAGGTTTAAAACCTTTCCACAATTCATAGGGAGTCTTATCTAACTTCTTATGGGGAACTCGGTTAAGCACATAGCAAGCAGAAAGAATTGCCTCCCCCCACATGTTAGTAGGCATCCCTGAACTTATAACCATAACATTCATCATATCCTTAAGAGTTATGTTTTTCCGCTCAGCTATTCCATTTTGTTCAGGTGTATAGGGAGCTGTAACCTCATGTATGATCCCATTAGATTCACAAAATTTCTTAAGTGGAATCCATCATATTCTCCACCCCTATCAAATCTCACACTCTTTATCTTAAGGTCTAACTGGTTTTCTACTTCGGCTTTATAAATAAGAAATTTCTCTTCAGCCTCATCTTTCGTACTTAAGTAGACCTTAGTATAACGTGAGAAGTCATCAACAAATGTAATATAATATCTCTTCCTCCCTACTCATATAGTTCTTAAAGTCACCTTAGTCACTATGGAGTAGTTCTAATAAGGTAGAGGAACGAGAAACACTCTTGTTGAATGCTTTCTTAGGGTGTTTGGCCTCTACACGTACTTCACATTTATCAAAAGAGGTTTTGCTAAAGTCAGAAATAAGACTAAGTCGTTTTAGCCTTTTAATGGATGCAACATTCACATGACCTAGTCTAGAATGCCATAAAGAAACAGACTCAGCAATATAAACGGAAGCAGTATAAATTTTATTATCAGAAATTACATCCAAAACAAAGAGTCCAGCATTACAAAATCCTTTACCCACAAAATCACCATTTCTGGTTAATACAAGTATGTCAGATTCAAAAGTTAATTTAATTCGAGCCTTGTTTAAAAGTGCACCAGATATGAGGTTTTGCAGATATCATGAACATGCAAGACATTTTGCAAAGCAATGGTTTTTCCAGCGGGTGACTTCAGAAAAACCTTTCCTTTGCCTAAGACACTCACAGTGCTTGAGTTGCCCATAAAGACACATTCTCCTTCTGAAACTTTATCGTAAGTTTAGAACATTTCCTTACTTGAGCAGATGTGGCGGGTAGCTCTAGTATCTACGACCCATTCAGAAACGTTGCTAATCAGGTTCACCTCGGACACCACATCAGCAATAATATCATCTTCAGCAAGGTTGACTTGTGCTTTGTTGTCTTTTGGTTTGGTGACAACAGCATTTGAAGAAGCTTGTTTGTTTCTACAATCCCTAGCAGCATGTCCAAATTTACCACAAACAGCAGTTGCCCTGAAATTGCTTCTTACCCTTAAACCCATTACCATTCTGCCTAATTCCGTGAACATGGTTCGACCTTTACCCTTTTTCCCTTTTCCAGAATTTTTAGACTCCATAAGGTTGGCTAAAGTGGAAGAATGATCTGTCTTTCCTTTAGTCTGAATCCGGTTTTGTTCCTCAATTTTAATGTGGGAAACTAATTCCTGAAGGGTAAAGTCCTTTTGCTTATATTTCATAGAGTGAACATAGGTCTCCCAAGAGGGCGGCAGTTTCTCTAAAAGGCAATTAGTTTGAAATAAATCAGGAATAACCATACTTTCAGCAGCAAGTTCAGCACAAAATGTTCATAGTCATGGACTTGGTCTAAAACAGGTTTGTCATCAGTCATAGTAAATTTTAACCAATGACTACAAGCATATTTCTTAGTCCCAACATCATCCAGTCCATACTTAACCTTAAGGGCATCCCAGATATCCTTTGCCTTTTTCGACTTACTATAAATCATATATAAAGGAGCAGTCATATAATGCAATAACATTCCCCTACATGTCTTATTATCTTTCTCAAAATCCCTAACTGTGTTTTCAGGAGCAACATCAGTAGTTAAGCAGTAATCTACCCCAATTTGGCCTAAAAAGAATTCCATTTTATCAGACCACATAATATAATTTTTTCCATCCAGAGGGTCTAATTTCAACATATCAGGAACAAAGGGGTTGGCAGAATTAAGAGGAACAGCAACAGGAATACCAGCCATAATAACAGTTTATAAAACGGAAATATTTCAACTTTAGATTGTAGGAAGTATGACTGGTAAAATAATAACTTATCTGTATAATTGGTGTGCCGTGATATGATCACTGCCCTAAAGTTGAAATTGCCCCGCTATGAACACACGGACTCGTGGCAAACCAACCGCCAGGGTTAACACAACACTGACTCGCCGGTGAAGTACAGAGAGACAGTTTGAAAACGCTCTTAATATTGCCCAGTATTTGAGAGTTGAATAGAGAGAAGTAGGAGAATTTCTGTGTGTTGAAACTGTGCCAGGAAGGGGAGTATTTATAGGGACTGAAGAAGAGAACCAGGCAACTGACCTCCTAAAACCGTGTTAAAAACGGTAATTAATGGAGTAATGAAAACAGTCCATTAACGGCTAGTGGAAGCAGTCAGTTTAGGAGTGAAAAAAGGGATTGACTGATTCCATAACAGTCATTAATAGTTGACAGATTTTTCTAATAAAAATTTAGTTAAGTTAAGTTATTTCCCAAAGCCCAAAGCCCGACCCGGGCGGGCGGCGGCGGCGCGCGCGCGTGAAACTAGCTCAATCAAGAGCCCAACCACAAAGCCAACCATGTAACCAACTCAATAAATACTAGGAACATAACTATTAATAAACTCACCACTCCCTCTTATTTTTCTTATATGGGATCCTCAACTCTTTCCATTTCTTATTCCATGAAGCTCTATTTGTGTCTGAAGGTAATGCTTGCTTAGAAATATTGCTAGCTCTCTAGTTGTTTTCTCAACAAATATACTCTAGGATAAGAATAATTGGCTTAGAGAGTTTGGATGACTTATATATTTATGAATGTTATGATGGACTAGGATTAGGAGTGACTCCTTAACTAGAATTCATTGCATCTTTTGCTCTTCCACTACTTTTTCAATTCACTCATTATTATCTTTTATAAGAGAAAACTTATTGATATAAGTACTTAATTTGATTTGCTGAATATTAGTCATGAGCTGTTTTTAAGAATTTTTTTTGCACCTACTAATTTATTATTTTGCTGTATAATAAAAGCTGCAACCCCACCTTTTCGCTTTGCAATTTTGCATCACCCATAACTCACAAGCAGCAACGCTTTCTACCTCAAGCTCTCAGACTTTTGTGTGTGTGCTAACCGAATTAATAACACGTTGGTCTGTAAAATACAATTATTTTGCGTTGTTTTTTGTTTTTTAATAGCTTGTGAAAGGACATCTCCTTGATCCAAGGGAGGATCTACCATAGAGGTCACTAACAAGACAAATAACATTTAGTTCATATTTCGATTTTTGGTGTCTCATAGAAATTCAGCGGTTTGGAATAAAACGGATCACCACTCAAATCTTTCGATTTTATGTTTATATTATAGAGGCCAATTCGGTTTATGTTGTACTAAAATCGATTTTTAATCGGGTCATATTGTGTAATGTAGAATTCTTAATCAAATCAAGTTTATGTCGATTATATTCGGGTTTGACTCGATTTGGCTTAATTTAGATTTCGGGTAAAAATCGGGTGAGTTAATTTCACTCAATTTATTTGGATATTGGGTCAATTTTGGATCAACTAAGTTTTCTATTGTGTTTGGTTTATTTATGTTTCAGATTAAAATAGGGTCATCGACATTGGATCAAGTTTTGGATCATTCGGTTAATCAGATTAGATCAGTTTTGTAACGTCTACAATAATTATTCACCTAAAAATTTCGGCACCTAAACAAAAAATTTCAAGATCAGCCACTGTCTTGATCGACATAGTGTATTGGTTTCTGTTGCTCATACGAGCCATGGTCGAGATGTGGATGATTGGTGTATCTACTACATCTTTCCCTAACCCCAACCTAACATATCTCTTAAATCCTTTTTGGTAAAGCGTCATTTCAATTATCTCACTGATAAGCACAAGAGTATGCTGAAGGGTGATTGGTATGCAATCGTGTATCCGAATATAAACAATCGAAACAAGAAGAAGATGAATATTGATGTTTGCTACGTCAATGGGGGAGCTTCAAAAGCATGTCAAATTCGTATCTAAGTTCAACTCCGGAGAAGAGGCGGTGCAATTTACAATGGATAGATTTAGGGCGATACAAATGAGAGAGAAGCTAATCAATATTGGTAAGTTTTTTTGTTGACAATAGCAAATAATACACTAGCAACTTTTGTTTTTAGTACACTAGCAGCTTTCGAGTAGCTGTGTTTATTTGCATAATTCAATTGTTAGCTGCTTTCAAATAGTTGCAATCCTCATTTTTATAGGTAAATACATAGGTAGTTAATAGTTCATAGGGTGATTTTTAATTCTATGAATGTTAGATTGCTCTATTACTTCTACAACATAAAATCTGTAATTGAAAAGTATGATGCCAATGTGGCTGTAATTCTCTTGGCGCCGACACTGACTGGCTTTTGTTGAACTGTGAGACGAGTATATCATTCTCTTTCTCTTTTGTAAACGGTGTACGAAATTCGATGCTTGAGAGTGATTAATTTGATTGTGGACTTGTGGCATTTAACATAGTATCGAAAGCTCCACTACAAAAAAAACATGTTTTAGCGACGGTGCAAATCCGCAGCAAAACGCAGACATTTTGTCGCTATTGACTCTCAGCGACGGATTAAGCGACGATGTCATTCCGTTGTTGTCGTCCCTAAATGACAGCAGCGACATAATGTGTTACCTCACATCGTTGAGTTTAGCAACAGAATTATGTTCTGTCGCTAGCATTGGCAACAGATTTAGTTTTCGTAGCTAGCTTTAGCAACGGATTTAGTATTTTGGTCGCAAGTTTTAGCAATGATTTTGGCATTTTCTTCGCTAATTGTATCAACGGATTAGCATTTCCGTCGCTAAATTTAGAAAGGGAACGAAGTGTCGTCGCTAGTTTCAACACCGATTTAGATTTTATGTTGCTAACTGATTGCTCCTTGTTGTGTTTCCTGGTGACACATTTATATCCAAATTCCACACCATGGTAATTGAATAAGATTCCCTTTCCACTGTCTGTTTTCATAGGCATATGTGTATACTAATTGTAAACAACAATAGAAATACCGAAAAATCTAGTCGTGCTTGACTAATTAGAAATCACAAATATCATACTATGTTAAAAATTACGTAAGTCAAGTAAAAGCAGGGATAATTATAGGCACCCAAAATAAACTATGTAGAATTAAGGCAATAGGTACAAAAAAAGGCCACAATAAATTAGAGTTAGTAACTACCCAAAAAAGAAGCCCTTAACACCTAAGTTGAGATCTTGAACAATTTATTGTGTTTGTATAGACCATGAATATGTTAAAATAGACCATGGTTATCTTGTACAAGAATCTGAACTTGTTGTTCCAAAACCTTCAGATTGTTTTGTTTTTCAGCAACGGTCTTTTCAGTGTCAACAAGCCCTTTCTTTGTTTCATCTAACTCCTCCTTTTGTTGCAATTTCTTTGCAATCAAGCCAACAACCTGATTCTCCAATTTTATCACTTAGCCTCGTCGTGACTTTTTGGCATTTCTTTCTTCGGAGCTTGGTCTTTCAAAGTAAGAGTTGGCTGCTGAACCTAAACAAAAGTTCTACCCTTGTTGGTCCATTCATCGGTAGCCTCATAAAACATTTCATCTTCAGACTTTTGATTCTCACTCTCACATTGAAGATTGACATCTTTTTTCTTTTGATATTCAATTTAAAAATAAGAAGGGATGTTTACATTAGAATATTGCAAATTATTGATGGCCTATTTAACACCTATTTAAAGGCACCAGGAGCAATAAATGGACTACGATGAAGATCAGCAATTCCTGTTAAGAGCTAGCAATGGAATATCAAGGTGCCACTTGTCAGTTGTCAATTGCCATTACCAAGCCTAATTCAACTTGTAATGAGTGTGCTTAAATGAAAGACATATATATATATATATACTAAATTGCCAGCAATACCCATCCGCCCAAACGGAGAAAGGGAATATATCATTTTCAGTTCCAAGTGCAATCAAAATATCAGCGGATGAAGGAAACTTTTGGTGTCTTGTGAAGGTCTCGTTCTTAAGTGTCAATTCCTTCTAATATGTTTAATTAGAATACTAAAAGATGTTTAGACACACGAAAAAAAACGCTAATTTCATGCCAAATCCATGTATGAATAAGTAAAGACTACTTACATAAACAACTTTTACTATAGATAATTGATGAACGAAGGTTTTGGCAAATTAAATATAAAGAACAGTACTTACCCAAACAACTTCTGCCCTAACATTCACTTATTGCCCTCGTCATCTACATGACTGTCGAGATAGAGCTCAACAGCAGTTGGCTTGCATTGCAACTACTATTCCTTTAATGTTCAAAATCAAGTTAGAGCAAGGTAACATAGTATTACCACTTACCAGTAGATGGCATAAACTACATTACCAATAGATGAAAATTATGTACAACGGAACGAGAAAAGTCGAAAGAATGACAACCTTAAAATCATTCCACCACCTAAGTCTAACATCGACCACATCACGATAAGTAAACTTGATAAATTAGAACTTCAAATCATAATACAAATCTAAGGAAAAAGAACCGGTATTTCTAATGATTTAATCACCTAATCAGCAAGTGCAAAAAGAACAGGCTATGGTTGAAGAACTTTCCATCAAATCTAAGGAGTTGGAATATGAGCTGCACAGAAAGACACTAGAATTTGAAGCTCAACAAAGGGCGCACACTAATAGCAAGTTGAAGATCAAGCAGGTATTTCCACTGATTTTAATGAAAAATTTCTTTGAATTTCTCCATTTCATTATCACAATACCCTCCTATCCATGATTCTATCTATCATCTATAATACTTCAAACAGGCCTGTCAGGTCAGACTGGTCAATATTACTTTTTGGGTTTTAAGTGTTTTTGGTACTAAAGTTTAGTTTGATCTTAAGATTTGTACTCATATTGGTTGGTTTTCGATCAGGGCAGGTGCGTTTCTAAGCAACTTTTTATGGGGTGGGGTTGATGTCAAGTTGGTCGACCTCAATTCCGTTTTGAAAAACATATTTGAACCAACAACAATTTTAACCAACTATTTCACTCGGTTTCAAGTTTTACTTTCGGTTTTTCGTCTGTCTTGGTTTCGAATCAATGTGTTTTAAAAATCTGTAAAGTATGCTTTCTGGAATAGTGTATGATCAGTATGCAATAATTGTTGTAGACCTACAATATAATCCAATGAAACTCCTCTCATTTACCAATAACAAGTTTACATTTTGTAAATCAAATACATTATGGTTTAAATACATATATATAATTATGCAGGAGGATCTTGCTGTAGCAGTTGGAAAGCTGGCTGATTGTCAGCAGACAATTGCATCTCTAGGGAACCAACTGAAATCTCTAGCAACATTGGAAGATTTTCTTATTGACACTGCAAGTATACCCGGGTTTTCACCGCCTGATCCGTCGAAGGCTAGATACAGTGATGAGCCATGGAAGCTTCACTTGAACGATACATTTTTGTCAAAGAAGGAATATGAGCAATTGGGGCACTAGAGGGTCACCATCATCATCATCATAAAAAACGCTTTCTTCTTGAACTACCCTGGTTCTGAAAAAAATGGCAATGGTTTTGCAAATTATTTTTCCCTCAGCAGGATTTAATTAGTCAAATTTTGATTGGCACAAACATAAAATGATTGACTTTCTGCCCTTTAAACCAATAGGTAGGTAATTTTAGCCTGCAAATATTTTCGGATAGGCTGAACTAAACAAGGGCTTTGTAAGTTTCTAGAATGAGGTTAGGCTTCAACTTACATGAATCAATTTATCAACATACATTGCTCGACAATCGCTCTATTCAAGTGGGTCTGTTTAGCAAGAAAATTAGCAGTAGGAACTCAGTATGGTTGTGATAACAGAGCTATAAATAATAATAGGAGCATCATTAATAGTATTGCCTGAAAGGGCTTAAACACGAAGCCCGATAATGTCAATATCAGGAACGTGAGCGATTTTGACCCTTTCAGGTCCATCATCTTCGGCACATCTTTCTTCCAAAAGAGGACATCCGGCAATCATGATTGAGTCTAACTGGGAGAGACGTAGCATGGCCTGTTTCGAAGGTAGAAATTTCAATTTCTTGCACTCAGTTAATAACAATAGTTGAAGCGATGATAAGTTGCCGATCCACTCAGGAAGTCCCTCCAACTCAGGACATTTATCAATTTTTAGTTCTTCTAGGGTAGGAGTGAAGAGGAGTTGAAGTTGTTTTGGCAGAGCCGTGACATTAGAACAAGCCGTCAACTTTAGGCACCTAAGGGATGGATTTGATATGTCGGTGAGCGGAAGAGTCATGCCAGATAAAAAGTTTGTGAATTCTTCTTCATCTTCAAAACCACCAATTTCCAAATCCCAAAGGCGAGGTAGATGTGATAGCGACTTTGCTGCAGAAGTCATCAACTCTCCTGTATTAACGAGAACCAATTGCCCGAGGCCCTGCAATTTGCTGAAATCTGGGACAGGGCCTTGTATTGATGGACAATCAATTATGGACAAATGCTTCAAAAGTGTGCATTCCCCCAAACTTGTTGGAATACAAGTCAAGGCTGGGCATGCCTCTATTATCAATTCAGAAAGTGATCTCACCATCCCGTTGGGTAAAGAGTTTAGACTCTCACAATACGATATGCATAATTTCTGCAGGTTCGTATGATTTAACAGCTCTTCGGGTAGACTTCGCATTTCAGGAATATCCATTACTTTTAATGATCTTAGATCGTGACTATATTTGATGATATCCAGCGGTTGAGTCCCACCAAGATCCTCTAGCTCTAAATGTTGTAAGGATTGAAAATGCAAGACCGGTACAGTTTCCAGCAGCGGGCATCCTTTTATCTCTAGAGTTTCAAGGCTAGAGAAAGAAACTGCCTTAAGTGCCGGGGATGGTGATATCCAAGTGGTCAAACTCTCGAAATTCTCCACATATAGCTCTCTTAAAGCCTGAAATAACACTCCTGCACTCGAGTTATGAAGCTCGGTTACAGTGATGTTGCTGCTTCGATAAAACTCATCACCTATACATTCCAAATCTTCGAATTCTTTCAGCTGCAAAATCTTCAAAAAGGGTAGTTGCCCCAGTGTGGGAAGCTGTTGACATCTCTTGCAATCACTTAATACAACCAGTGTGAGATTACTAAGAGGCCTTTTATTACCTCCTTGTTTTACAACCATTGTCATAATCCAAGAAGGAAAGCTCTCGCTCATGAACCCTGATACACTTAATGATTTTATGTTTGGGTGAGGTTCAAGACAACACAAAATATCCTTATCCATATTGGTGCTATCACATCGCAAATATGATTCCCATTCCAAACTTAATTCCAAAATTCCATCCTTCGTTCCAAGGCTAGCTTTGCTTGCTTCTTCCTTGGTCTTCACGTGTTCGAGACCCTTAATGAACATCTTACCCTTGACCTGACATAAAGGCTCTAAATCATCAATCGTCCATCCTTCATCACGTAACTCAAGATAAGGTAGCGTCTGTAGGCTGGTTAATTGACGTAGCCCTCTTGATATCCACTGGTAAGTCGTTGTCTCAACATGCCTTAAATTTTCCAACCTGTATAGTCCTTTAGGAAGCTCGCGCAAATTAAAGATATTCAAGAGTCTTAATGTTTGTAATTGGTAAAGTTTACAGATAGACTCGGGCAAGGTTTTTATATAATTATCAGACAGGTCAAGATACCTCAAATGTATAAGTTGTCCAATAACAGGAGGAATATCTCCAATCCTAATAGTGGCCATGATTAATACTCGCATGTATCGTGCAGAAATGACTGAATCCCACCTTGGTACGCCACCCAAAATACATATCGTCCTTAAGTCACATATTTCCACTATTTTAGGAATTTCCGGTGTTATTTCATGCTTTTCAAAATCTATAATAAAATGTCGAACAGTGGAGATTTCCTCTAGTTTGGCCTCTGCTTTCCAGACCAACAAATCCTTTTTTAAAAGGAAGTATGCAAGATCATGCACCAAATCGTGCATTTTATAACAACTAATCTCATCGATTAGATTGACTTCTTCTTCTTGTAAGAACGAATTGTTAAGCAAAACATCAAAATATTTCTCACCCATCTTTTCCTTTGTGCATGTAAAGTTGCTCATTTTTGATTCATGGAGGAAGCCCTGAGCCATCCAAAGCGCAATCAGCACATGCTTCTCCAATTTGCTGTCTTTGGGGAAAATGGCACAATATGCAAAACACTGCTTTATATAAACAGATGGTAAATTGTTGTAGCTCAACAATAAGGATGGCAAGATTAAGTTTCCATCATCTTGCGGCAAATCCCATAGTTCACTTGTCACTATTGATTCCCATTCATATGGATGCTTCTTTGAGTGCAATAAGCCTCTCATCGCTTTTATTGCCAAAGGAACTCCCTTACATTTCTTGACAATCCTTTTCCCGACATCCTCAAATTCAGACATGTTTGGCAATGCCGCACTAGTAAAAACACCATGCTTCAATAGAGCCCAACCATGTTCTTCCGACAATCCTTCCAGCTTGTGTTGATAGACAGCTCGTGCTTTCGTTGCAACTTCAGTGCTACGAGTGGTAATCAAAATTATACTCCCTGATATATCTCCAATTCTCTGCAATTCAGTTTTTAATGAATCCCATAAATCCTGATTCTTGTTCCATACATCATCAAGCACAAGTAAGAATTTCATCCCCTTTAACTCCTCTTGAAGTTCATTTACAATCGCACCAATATTGGTCAAATCACATCTACATGAAGTAAGTGATTCAAGCATCTCCTTCAAAAGTCTTTCGATATTGAAATTCTCCGAGACACATATCCATATCTTTTTCTTCCCAAAATGTCTATTAACTTCCCCATGTTCATATAGACGTCTGGCTAAAGTTGTCTTGCCAAGGCCTATTTAACAGCATAAACATAATTTTAGGCATATCATAATTTTAATTAAGTAATATGATCAACAACGAAGGTTGATAACAAAAATAAAAGAGCGTACATAACAATATAGCAAGTAAACAACCAATGGTGATATATAACATTAAACGACCTCAGAGGACTAAAATTGATATAACTCACAATGAGAACGGCATCAGATTATGCTGTTATGCGGGCAAATGACGCTAGCACTTTCAAGAGAAAAGAAGAGAGTTAATAAAGCTGAACTAATTCCCCTAAAAAAAAGCTAGATTGAGTAAAAACGAATGACTAATTTACATCAATGTATATCAGTATATCACTAATGCTAACACATCTTGTGATGTTTCACAACATGCGTCACATTTCTCTTTTGGTCAAGTTTATGTACAAATAAAGTCCTACTTTTAAAAGATCACATGGGCCATATTTCGGTCCCTCTCCTTCTCGGTTCATATGCCATTTTCATATGTTGCAAGTCTTAAGAAACAAAGATAGTATATCCTTATAACGAAGCAATTTCTTAAATAAAAGTGGAAGAGAAGTCAGTAACATTATGAAATAATTTAACACAAATAAGTTCAGTAACTTAGCACAGATTAATAAACTATGAATCTGCAGCAAAAATGACCAACTACAGAATTAGGAAAATAATATTCCCAACTGTGAAGTTTGCTATTAAAAATAGATTACATGAAAGATAGTAGATTTGAAGAAAGAATAACTATCAATAATCGCCTTAGAAAATGATGGTCATTAGCTACACAGGCAGCTTAAAACTTCATTTCATGTTCATTGTCACAGTCTGTTTTTAGTTTCGAGGTTTGTAAGATATTTAGAAATATAGTAATCGTATTACAGACATTGCTACATCTACCCACCGGGTAGGTAAGGTATTAAGCAATTATTAATCATGCTGAGTTGGATTCCATTAGGCACTAGCACTACTTATTACACGCTCTATTAGTGGTAGGTAGACAAAGTTTTTCCCGGAGTTAAATGTTTGATAAGTAACAGTCAGTAGCTCTCTGATCCAACGGTACTGGTGGACATAAATGAATGTATAGCCAGAGATAGTAACGTTACCTCCAATTCCAAGGATGGCAATGGTGGCTAGATCACCCTCAGTGTTAGTGGAGTTGCAAAGCATTTGCAGCAACTTCTTCTCGTCGGCCATCCTTCCTACGAACTCAGAAGCACTTGCAGCAGCATGCTTTCGAACTTGATACAAGTTGGCGTTCTCACCATCCTCATTGTAAGATGTGGTTGCTTCACGTGACAGCTTCACCTGCTGAAGACCAATTCTCTGGGCTTCCTTGTCCAGCTCATCGAACTTGGAAAGGATCTTGACCACCTTGTGAGTCATCCGACAGCGGAAGACAGTCGTGTTAGCGGGAGTGAAGAGGTTGCACAACTTCTTCAATGAGATCCTCTTACCAAGCTCGAGTTTTCTACGGAGGATTTCATAGGCATAATCATCCATGAGATTATCAGCAAGATAAGCCACATCCTTGACTTTTTGAAGCCAACGGTTTACAAGTTGGCTCTTCTCTGCATGCTTTGCACTTCCTACATCCTCTAAGAGTGCTTGGGTGTCCAAGAACTTGTCCTTGAGTTTTTTATAGTGATTATGGAAACCCCATACGAGACTTATCTCCCCCCAAGCTTGCGCTCCCACGAATTCTGCCACTCCTTTGACTGCATCTACTGCTAGAGATTCTGCCATCAGTCCCCTTAATTAATTTGAATAGAAGAGGAAGATATGGTTTTGAATTGTAGGAGTAACAAATTGTATAACTGATGAGAAAATATAGATTGATGGTGTTACTTTTCTTATATGTTAGCCTTGAGTAAAGTATAATCTATCCATTGCTTGTTAACCCAAGTCTTCTTTTTCTAGGCAAGCTTTGGTTAAAGTAACTGATTCCATTCCTTGCTTCTTAGTTCTTACTGCTATGTTAGTTCTCTTCCATTCCCAAGTCTAGAATACACACTGGCGACACATTGGCACAAATTGCACAGCTGCTTTCACTGTGTCTACTGCTAGGGACGCTACCATTGATCTTCCTGTTCTTGATTTGAAGAGAAAAAGAAGATGTGGTTGATAATTGCAAGATATAACCTGTACCGAATAACCGATGAGAAAAAAGACATAGTTAGTCTACCATGATTCTGTATTCTTCTTACTTAGCTTTGGGCAATGGATAATCAATCCTTTGTCTCCAAGCTTTGGTAAAATAATAATAATCACCATACCTAGCTTCATAATTCTTACTGCAGCATCAAATCTCTCTAATTCCTAAATCCTAATAGATACGGGTGATACATTCACAGCAATTCTACACACTCTTCTTATTAGAACCCCTTTGTATTTGCTTATTGGCATATTGACAAAATTTTGCAGTGAAAATAATTGGTATAATCTGGGTTCATTTCTTCCCTCTTTGGGATCATTCTGGAAGTTGGGTTGGGTACTTGGTTCTTCACTAATCTGCATGTCTAAGTTCTAATCAGAAAATGGTGAAGTTCACCCCATGGCCCGTATCGAAGAATTCCAACCGAAGTAATGCCGGTTTGTTTGGAAAATTATAGTACTCCTTCCGTACCAAAATAACTTATATATATTATTATTTAGGCCCTGTTCTTTTGGCCTGCAAAAAACTTCAATTAATTTCAGTTCAATTAAGTTAAATTCAGTTCAGTTCAATTCCGTTGTTGCTGAGTCGGGAGTTGCAGTAATTCCTGTTTAGACAAAAGTTTTCTCTCAGACTTTTTATTAAACTATACATTCATCCTCTCACTCTTCAGAGACAAATAGTTTTCTCTCGACTTTTTATCAAGTTATACATTCATCTTGTCATTTTTATCTCCCACCTCTTTACTTCCCTAAAAACTTGTGCTAGAGGCTGATGTCCCAGTTATTTTGACAGAGTATATTTTTGTCACTATGATCCTTCGTTTCTAGTTAATTTTGTTCTGGAATTCAAAAATATTGACAAACAATTGAGAATGGTCAAAACAAAAAACACAACTGAGAAATCACTGAAAATGAGAACTGAATGTGGAAATGAATTGACAGTTTGACACACTTTTATACTCAATCACACCTAGAGGAATTAGTGAACTTGAAGCTTTAGGAGTGAGAAATTCATGAATGCAGAATTGCAGAAACTTAGCTTGAGAATGCACACAAAAAATAAAGTTGAGCAGAAAAATGGTGATGAGAATTGTAAAAGAAGCCGGAAATGGGATGAAAAAGTGTCGTAGCTAGCGTCAAAGCAATGAAGGTCGGAGACGGAGAGTATCCAATTATGTCAGGAAAGCAAGGAGGGAGAGTGAAATTCATCAAATCTACGGCAGCAATTAGAAGTTGCACACAACACACACACTGACACAAGCATGGTGAATAATTGAATATCCTGTGCGTTGTGCAGTTGTTGTGCACAATGAGAATGAAGGACGACTCAAGCCCTGTTCTCGCCAAAAACTATCCATTTTGCACAAAACTACCGTGGCAACACCCAAGAGCGGGAGTAAAAATCCACCATTACACTATGGACTAGTATTAATGATGAATGAAGAAAGAGATTACAATGCTCCCTCACAAAGTTCTTTCAAACCTTAAGCTTCTAGTGTCTATATTATCTCTCATATATACAATTTGGGGAAAATGGGAGTATTTATACTCCCCTGCAAAATAGCAGCAGCATGAACAGAGCACGGGGGAAAATAAACAGGTCGTGGGCCGTGTCGTGGTATGCGATAAGTTCCTGCCTCACTTTGCTAAAATTCTTCATTTGCAATCAGGAAACAGTCACGACTTGCGACTACCATCACGGCGCGCGATGAAATGAAATCGAACTTGGACCATCTCCACACATTAGAGCCAACAATTTCTTCTTGCTGAATTTCTAGTTCCTCTTCCTTCTACTCAAGCTCATTTTCCAATTCTGCACACTGCATACCTTGTAGGTCTTATCAGAGTAAAAAATTTCGTCCTCGTACGGGATTCTAAGATTGCAACAAGACTTGGAGTCTTGGACCATAAATAATATAGGCAAGAGGAAGATAAAGAATTAATAAAAATATTAGTGTTATAATGTTTTAAGATTGGTTTCGAGGATACTATATATTTCCTCCATCTTGTTACATTTGGACCTTTTGCACTATACACAAACTTCACTTTGATCCCCTAATTTTATTCATACATAAGACATACAAATTCTTATATATGACTGGCCTCCTCATTAACTAATGGTGTGATGGGACTATTTACTGAGTCATACATTACTCTTTCCCTCCCCAAACCCACCCAAAAGAGTGTGTAACCCCTCTCATTAATAGTCAATAACCCTAGTCAGTAAGACCGTCCAAAAAGTCAGTAATCACTCCCTCAAAGAGTTAGTAATCCGTAAAATCGTTAATAATTCCCCCAAAACAGTTACTAAACCCCCCAAATAATTAGTAACCCTCTTACCAGTCGCTAACACCCCTAAATAGTCAATAACCTTCAAAACACTTGGTAACCCCCCTAAAATAGTTGGTAACTCCCCTAAAATACGCTCCATACGATTTGTTAAGCGTGCGACAAGCCGCACAAAAGACTTCCTATAAGAAATAAGTATTAGCCATGTCCACATGGACTCTTGTTAGATTCGTCTCCATATGTATTTTTAAAATATCAACTTTTTACAATTTTTAGTTATGCATATTTAGAAATAACAACGGTCAAACTTGTGAATTGACAAACATGTCTAGTTAAAAAGAAACAACTACAAAAAATGAAAGAAGTATGGGTTAGAGTGTCAAATGTTGCGAAATTTGAATATGAAGGATTTTTTTTCAAAATTCGAAGCACTTTTAAAATTAACTATTTATAAAGTATAAGTAAGCGTTTGATTCAACTAAATGCTCTCTTCGGACCTGTTCTCCCGCTTATTTTCAGTTCAGTTCAGCTGTGAACAATACTTTTACTCTCACATATCAGTATTCATTTCGTTTCAGTTCACCTATTTTATACCGAAGAAAACAGACCCTTAGTTGATCTCATTTAGTTGTTTTGTATAATATAAGGACGTATTCTTTTGGACCGCTTTATAAGCGGCCAGAAATCTTAGTTGTGACCGTCTCAGTAAAGTCATTTATTGAGCCAGCCCAACATGCCAAAGTCTAACATTAACCGGAGCGAACTTGTAAGGTAGGAGAAGAGAGAAACATAGGGGAACTCCCGAAGAAGAATTCCCTGAGGAGTAACAACGAGAGGAGGAAAGAAGAATATGAGAGGAAAACATCAACGTTTAATTGTAGATGAGAAGCATTGAACAATTGCAGGACAATAACACAATTTCATAATAGTTTCAATAACAGAAAATATGAGGAAAATATCAAAAAGAGAGAAACCTCGAGGGTTGACGACAAAGACCAGATGAGAGCGGCAAGAAGGAAGGACAATAGAGGAGAGAGACAAACAAGAAGCCATGTACCAAAGGAGGAAGATTTGAGCTGGGTGGATGTTAAAGATCAAAAATTGGAAGTTCCAGCTCTCTGTTTTGTTTGATTTTTGATAGTTTGTGTGCTATAAACCAATTGCTTATGTGTATGCATAGATAGACTTAAGTTCTAAGAAGAACCCCAAATTTGCTAAATACCAAAAAAAATGTTAAAAAAAACCTAATTTGTTATAACTTTTGTAAGAAAACACATTTTAAAATAATTTTTCTGAGAAAATACCTTATGTGTCATTATTTATCAAATTACACACCTTATTATCATTTTTAGGCCAAAGTCAACCTTTAAACCTAATTTTCCCTCCCTTTTTGTGTAATAGTCACACATCTCAACCCAAATTTTTAGATCAAATTCCGATACATACAAAGAGTCAATGACCCAAAAGTTGACATTTTTGACCGACATATGACAATAAGGTGTGTGATTTGAAAAAATGTTTTCTGACCAAAAAAAAAAATTTATATAGTGTTTATTCACAATATAAGCAGCGTAGGCGATTTTATAAAACTAACTTATTAAGAAATTTATGTAGCAGCTGGAAAGCTGGCTGATTTTCAGCAGACAATAGGGAACCAACTGAAATCTCTAGCAACATTGGAAAAATTTCTTATTGATACTGCAAGTATACCTGGGTTTACACCGCCATGGAATCTTCACTTGAATTTGTTAGAGATACTGGAGGTCACCAGCATCATCATCATGAACAACAACTCCATCTGCTTTCTTCTTGAACTACCCTGCTATGAGAAATTTGGTAACGACTTTGCAAATTATTATTCTCTCAAGTTAATTAGTCAACTTTTGATTGCAATAAAACAAAATATGATATTCGTTTTTTGAAACAAAAGGTAGAGTTGTTCACTCAGCTTTTTTTCAACTCTGTTCAACAGAATACCTTTACTGATAGATTTGACTATTCCATTCCTATCTGTTAAGTTAAGTTATGATCACTTTCAATTCAATTCAATCGTTTTTAGCCGAAAAGAACATGCCCTTAGTGTGTAAATATTTCCGGATAGGATGAGCTAATGAGGGGTTTGTAATTCTTTAAGTGAGCTTAGGCTTCAGCTTACATGATTCAATTGTTTTGCAAGATTATCAGCATACTTAGCCTAATTCAAGTGGATCTATTTGAAATAAATGAGCAAGGCAATTAGCCGTAGGAACTCAGTATGGTTGTGAAAAGATAGAGCATGTAATAGCAGCATGATCAATATTACCTGAAAAGGCTTAAACATCCATATTAAAAATTATAATTTCAGGAACGTGGGCGATTTTGACCTTTTCAGGTCCATCATCTTCTGCACATCTTTCTTCCAAAAGAGGGCACCCGGCAATAATGATTTTTTGTAGCCGAGAGAGACGTTGCATGGCCTGTTCCGAAGGTAAAAATTTCAACTTCTTGCACTCATATAAAATCAATGACCGGAGAGATGACAAGTTGCCCAACCACTCTGGAAGTCCTTCCAACTCATGAAAGTTATCAATTCTCAGATCTCGAAGACTAAGAGTGAACAAGAGTTGAAGTTGTTTTGGCAGAGCCGTGACATTAGAGCAAGCCGACAACTTTAGCTCCCCAAGGGATTTATTTGATATAAAGGTGAGTGGGAGAGTCATGCTAGACAAAAAAAGTGTAAATTCTTCTTCATCTTTAAAACCACCAATTTCCAACTTCCGAAGGCGAGGAAGATGTGAAATCGATTTCGCGGCAGAAGTCATTAAGTCTCCTGAATTCACGAGATCCAATTGCTCAAGGCCCTGCAATTTGCGTAAATCTGGGACAGGGCCTTTTATTAATGGACAATTAATTGCGCAGAAATACTTCAAAAGCGTGCATTCCCCCAAACTAGTCGGAATAGAAGTCAGGGCCGGACATGCAAATATTGTAAATTCAGAAAGAGATTTCACCATGCCATTGGGTAAAGACTTCAGATTCTCGCAACAATATATGGCTAATTTCTGCAGGCTAGTACAATATAAAAGCTCCTCAGGTAGACTTCGCATTTCAGTAATATCAGATACTTCTAGTGATCTGAGGCCGTGACTATACTAGATAATATCCAATGGTTGAGTGCCACCAAGATCCTCAAGCTCTAGATGCTTTAAGGATTGAAAATGCAAGGCCGGTAACGTCTCCAGCAGTGGGCAGTCTTTTATTTCTAAAGTTTCAAGGCTAGGAAAAGCAATTGCCTTAAGTGCCGGGGATGGTGACATCCAAGTGGTCAAACACTCGAAACTTTTAACATAAAGCTCTCTTAAAGCCCGAAATAACACTCCTCCGCTCTGGTAATGGAGTTCAGTTGCCGTGACGTTGCTGCTTCGATAAAACTCATCTCCTATGCATTTCAAATCATTAAATTCTTCTAGCTTCAAAATCCTTAGAAAGGGTAGTTGCCCAAGGTTCGGAAGCTGTTGACATCTCTTGCACTGACTTAATACCACCATTGTGAGATTACTAAGAGGCCTTGTGTTACCTCTTTGTTTTACAACCATTTTCATTATCCAAGAAGGAAATCTCTCACTCATGAATCCTGATACATCTAATGATTTTATGTTTGGGTGAGGTTCAAGACTGCCCAAAACATCCTCATCCATATTGGTGCTATCACGTCGCCAAAAAGATTCCCATTTCAAATTCAATTCCAAAATTCCATCCTTCATCCCGAGGCTAGCTTTTCTTGCTTCTTCTTTGCTCTTCACATGTTCAAGACCCTTGATGAACATCTTACCGTTGACTTGATGCAAGGGCTCTAGTTCATCAATAGTCCATCCTTCTCCTTGACATATTTCAAGACGAGGTAAAGTCTGAAGGGCAGTTAATTGTCGTAGTCCCCTTGATATCAACACATAATCCGTGGTCTCTATGTGTCTTAGATTTTCCAACATATGCAATGCTTTAGGTAGCTCCCGCAAAACAACAATGTTCAAGAGTCTTAGAGTTTGTAACTGGTAAAGTTTACAGATAGACTCAGGCAGTGTTTTTATACTATTATCAGATAGATCAAGATACCTCAAATGTATAAGCTGCCCCATAACAGGAGGAATCTCTCTTAGCCCAAGATCGACCATGATTAAAACTCGCATGTACCGTGCACAAATGACTGGATCCCACCTTGGTACGCCACCCCAAATACTTATTGTCCTTAAGTCACTTAATTTCACTACACTAGGAATTTCCGGTGTTATTTCATACTTTTCGAAATCGATAATGAAATGTCGAACCCTAAAGATATCCTCTAGTTTGGCCTCCGCTTTCCAGACCAACAAATCCTTGTTTGATATGAAGGTTGCAAGATCGTGCACTAAGTCATGCATTGTATACCGAATAATCTCATCAATTTCATTGATTCCTTCCTCTTGTAAGAAAGAATTGTTCAGCAAAACATCAAAATATTTCTCACCAATTTTTTCCTTTGTGCATGTCAAGTTGCTCAAATTTGATTCATGGAGGAAGCCCTGAGCCATCCAAAGTGCAATCAGCACATGCTTCTCCAATTTGCTGTCTTTGGGGAGAATGGCACAATATGCGAAACACTGCTTTACAGAAACAGATGGTAAATTGTTGTAGCTCAACAATAAGGATGGTAAGATTGAGTTTTCATCATCTTGTGGCAAATCCCATAGTTCACTTGTCACTATTGATTCCCATTCAGATGGATGCTTCTTTGAGTGCAATAAGCCTCTCATCGCTTTTATTGCCAAAGGAACTCCCTTACATTTCTTGACAATCCTTCTCCCGAGATCCTCATATTCAGGCATGTTTGGAAATGTCGCGCTAGTAAAAACACCATGCTTCAATAGAGCCCAACCATGTTCTTCCGACAATCCTTCCAACTTGTGTTGATAGACCGCTCGTGCTTTTGTTGCAACTTCAATGCTACGAGTGGTAATCAAAATTAAACTTCCTGGTGTATTGCAAATTCTCTGCAATTCAGTTTTTAAGGAATCCCATAATTCCTGATTCTTGTTCCATACATCATCAAGCACGAGTAAGAATTTCATTCCCTTTAACTCTTCTTGTAGTTTATTTACAATCGCACCAATATTGGACAAATCACATCTACATGATGTAAGTGATTCAAGCATCTCCTTCAAAAGTCTTTCAATATTGAAAGTCTCCGAGACACATATCCAAATTTTTTCTTCCCAAATTGTCCATCAACTTCTTCATGTTCATATAGATGCCTGGCTAAAGTAGTCTTGCCAAGACCTATTTAAAAACATAGAAATTAATTTAGGCATATCAAAAGTAATTTGGTCAAAATCAAAGGCTGATAATAAATGAAAATTATATAGGAACAACCAATTGAGATATATAAACATTAAAACACCTCATAGGACTAAAAACGGTACAACTCGCTATCACAACGACATCTGATTATGCGTAAAAAATGAGAAAAGAAGGGGGCAATAAGTTGTTTATCTTGAGAGTTTGAAATGAATGAATCATTTACTTTAGGATGGTCGGTAGTTTTAAAAACCTTTACAACACGGCCAATACGATATGATGCGGCCTTGTTTTAACACCATGATTGGTCCTGAACGCCCCCCTTGTAATTGTACTCTCAAAGTTGACAAGGGAGCATGTCCAGTCCTTTTTTATTCCACCCCTTTTTTCACACGGACCAAGGGACTGAGGTAGTAAAGAGTTAATAGTGGGGTCATGAGTCATTCGGATAGGTTTATGTGAGGGGCAGAAGAAAAGGTAGAAAAAAAAACCATCAAAAAAGAAAAAAGAATATAAAAAGAAACGCAGGAGTGAAATAAGCGAATAATTTAAACCAGTTACGTCATATCACTAATTAGTGCTTTCCCATACTACCATCGAATCTTAATACTTGCAACATATTCCAACATGTGCAACACTTCTCCTTTGGATAACTTATTACAAATTAAGTCTTACTTTATAATAAATCATATGGGCCATGTTTCACCCCTCCTCTTTCTCCATGGTTCATATGCCATTTCCATAAATTGCAGCTTGCAAGTATTAACAAACAGGAGGTAGTATATCCTTAGAAAGTAGCATTTTTTTCTAATGGAAGTGTAACAAAAGTCAGGAAGATGTAGTGATAATTTAACACAAATAAGTCAATTACCCATTCCTTATAAAGTCATTCACCTAATGTTTCCTATTACCTTAAACTGCTACACTAGAATTGTGACTTGTTAGGCCTTGTTCAATTGTGAGTGGTTAGGCCTAGTTCTCTTCACCTTATTTTTCTTAAACTAAACTTATTTTTACTGAACCAAATTTATTTGTAATGACCCGAACGTATTTGTTACTGAATTGAAATTATTTGTACTCATTCTCTATTCGTTTCTTCTTTATATTTATGATTTTTAATGAACTTATTTGTACTGCAGTGAACTTATTTTAGACACTCAAATATAATTCCCCTGATTTAGAAGAAGACAATTCTGATTCAAAGAGTATTTGGCAAAGGAGTTATTTCCTATGCAGTTGGTAAAACCTGTACATCAAAACAATTTTCTGAAATAACCCACATGATAACAAGAACAACTCCTGGGTCATTATTGATAGTATTCTAGAGTGTTGGTCAAAGTTTAAGGTCATTTTGGAATATCCAATAAATGAGGGTCATCTTAGTAGAGAATCACAATATACAACTTCCCTGATTCTAATTTTTAAAGCTAACAAATGGAGTACAACATTGAAAATAAAGTGTTCTTATTTTGAATTTCCTTATTTAATTTTTTAAAAAAGTATGAGCTCAAAACATGCAACGATGCCGAACATGCCCTTAACTATGAGAAATGGAAAAATTAGTCTGCGAACATGCATGCAATATTGTCTCCTAATTACTTCATTCCATTGCTATCACTTAGCATATACAGTTAAATATCTGATCATTAGTAGTCAGTAGCTCTCTGATTCAAAGGTACTAGTGAACCTAAATGAATGTATAGGCAGAAACAGTAATTTTACCTCCAATTCCAACGATGGCAATGGTGGCTAGATCATCCTCAGTGTTAGTGGAGTTGCAAAGTATTTGCAGTAACTTCTTCTCATCAGCCATCCTTCCAACGAATTCAGAACCACGTGCAGCAGCATGTTTTCGAACTTGACACAAGTTGGCATTCTGGCCATCCTCATCATAAGGGGTGGTGGATGCAGTTGTAATTGCTTCATGTGACAGCTTCACCTGTTGAAGTCCAATTCTCTGGGCTTCCTTGTCCAGCTCATCGAACTTGGAGAGGATCTGGAGCACTTTGCGAGTCATCCGAAAGCGGAAGACAATGGTGTTGTTGGTGGGACTAAAGAAGTTGCGGAACTTCTTCAATGAGAGCTTCTTACCCAACTCGAGTTTTCTGCGGAGGATTTCATAGGCATAGTCGTCCATGACATTGTCAGCAAGATAAGCCACATCCTTGACTTTTTGAAGCCACCGGTTCACAAGTTGGCTCTTCTCAGCATGCTTTGCGCTTCCTACATCCTCTAGGAATGCTTGGGTGTCCAAGAACTTGTCCTTGAGTTTTTCAAGGTGATCTTGGAAACCCCACGCAAGACTTATCTCCTCCCAAGCTTGCGCTCCCACCAATTCTGCTACTGCCTTCACTGCATCTACTGCTAAAGACTCTGCCATTGATCCCCTTAATGAATTTGCAAAGAAAGATATGGTTATTAATTGTATAAGTAATAACATGTGCCGATATAGCTGAGGAGACAATATATATATGGTAAAATATAATCTATCCCTTACTTCTTAACCATGTCTTCCTTTTTTAGGAAAGCTTTGGTTAAAGTAACAGATTCCATTCCTTGCTTCTTACAGCTATTAGTTCTCTTTTTTCCCAAGTCTCAAATACTTACTAAGAATAGATTGGTACAATTTGCACCAATACTTACCAAGCATAGCTTGGCCTCATGAATTCAAGGTCATAGGATTAAATCCCATTGGGTCATTTAGGGGTTGGGATTTCCCTTACCATTCCCCCTACTCTCAAATATCGGGCCCCATATGGACAGGGTCCACCACATTACCTTCCTAAAAAAAAAATTGCACCAATACTTTCCCGGTATCTATAGCTAGGGGAGGAGATAGAGAGCAAATGGTTAATAATTGCAAGTAATAAACTGTACCAGTATAACCAATGAAGAAAAAAGATATAGTTGGTCTACTCTCTTTCTGTGTTCTTCTTACTTAGGTCTTGTTCTCGTCAACTTATTTTAAAAATAAATTCAGTTCAGTACTAATAAATTCAGTTCGGTAAAAATAAGTTCAGTTTTGTAAAAATAAGTTCAGTTTTGTAAAAATAAGTTTCAATCCTTACTAAATTGTTAAGGACTTCAGTTCACTTCACTAGCAATAAGTTCAGTTCAGTAAAATTAAGTTCAGTTTAGTACCAATAAGTTTAGTTCATTAAAAATAGGTTTAGTTCAGCAAAATTAAGTTCATTTCAGTACCAATAAGTTACGTTCAGTAAAAATAGGTTTAGTTTAGCAAAAATAAGTTCAATCCAGCAAAATTCAGTTGACAAAAACATGGCCTTAGTTTTGGGTGAAGTATCATCAATCCCTTGTTTTTTAACTAAATTCTTCCCTTATTTTGACAAGCTTTGGGCAAAATAACAAACTCCATTCCCTGATTCTTAATTCTTACTGATGTGTTAGTTCTCTTTCATTCCCAAATCCTAATACGTACCGGCAATGCATTCGCAACAATTCTTAAATCCTCTTTTCAATTGAACACTTTTGTATTTGATTCTTGTCAAATTGATGAATCAATCACATATTTGTAACACAAAACACAATTGAGAGATATAAATCAATGTAGTAATTGAATGGGGAAATGGATTGACACACTTACATAATTAAATGCAGCCTGATGGATTAGTGAAATTGAAGACATGAGAGTGGGAATTCCCATGGTAGAATTGATTCGGACTCGAATCCACAATGCCAATAGAGTTCGGCACCGGATTTTGAAATGAGAAGCGTCGGAGCTGGCAACGGAAGCATGGAAGGTCAAGCATTCTAGGGAGACACTATGTGACATCGTGGTCGGTTCTTTTCAACTTATTTTTATATAAAAAGTTAATGAAGTCTAATAAAAATTGAACAAGGTCCAATAAACTCAGATGATAATGGGTCTTGGATTCGATCTAAACCCAAACCCAAACCCATAGACCATTTATAAGGGTTTGGGTACAACTTTTTCGACCAAATTGGTCTGGGTCTAAAGGTTATCAGGCTGGTGTAGATCAGGTCCAAATATATCAGACCCAGATTCTATCCTACATAAAAAAAATAACTTGTAAATTATGATTTTATAAGTAGTTGTGGCTCCTTTTAAGAATTGTAATAATGTAAGTTGAAACAGATTTAAGATTTTATGAGATATATTTTGTTAATTGTTTCGATACAAACTATAACTATGGTCACGCGAACTTATAAAATAGGCGAAATAAATTTATTAGAATAAAAAATGCAATTAAACTTGAAATTCAGAAGGACCAATTAAGGACCTTATATCCATTAGATCCAAAGGGTCTGGGTTTTAAAATTCCAGACTCAATGGGTCAGGTCTGGAAGAAATTAATAGGTCTGGGTCTGGTCAGACCCACCCTATTGCCATCCGGCCTATCCCTACTAATAAGGTCTAATAAGGTCTGATAAGGTCGAATATAAAGTCAAATAAGTTGAGATAAGTTAAGATAAGCAAAAATAAGTTGAAAAGCACAGACATATGATTAGTACTTAGGTCTCGTTCAGTTCGGTTTCATTCTTAGTTGAATTGAACTTATTTTTTCTGATTTTTCTTTTTTGTATTATTGATTTATATTTAATTAAACTTATTTTTACTGAACCAAAATTATTTTAATTGAACTGGACTTGTTTTTACTAAGGTCATGTTCAGTTCACCTTGTTTTTGACGAACTGAACTCATTTTTACTAAACTGAACTTAGGGCCTGTTCTCTTCGACTAATTCTAGTTGAACTGAATTTATTGGAGCTGAACTGAACTGAACTGATTTTATTGGAGCTGAAGTGAACTGAACTGAATTTATTAAAGCTAAACTGAACTGAACGTATTAGAGGTGAAGTGAACTGAACTTATTGGAGCTGAATGAACTGAACTGAATTGAATTGAATTGAATTGAATTGAATATATAAATAATAATAATAATAATAATAATGAATGTTAAATAATGAGTAATTATAATTCTAAGTAATAAAAATCAATAATTAAGAATAATAATAAATGAATAATGATAAAATTATTTTTGATGTTATTAAATGATAGTTATAAATAAATAAACAATACTAATAATGATACATTAATTTTAAAAATAATAATTACTGATAATAATAATTAATAATGAGTAATTACTATTATTATTAATAATATATTAATACTTGATGATGATAGTATAATAACAATAATGTCTAAGAAGTAAATTAATAATATTATTATTATTATAATTAGCAATTATGATAATAATTAGGTTAAAATGTGGGTTGGTTTGTGCTTCTAACCAAATCACGATTTGTGTTGGATTGGTCTATAATATACTCCATTCGTAACAGTTTAATGATAACAATTATTTTTGCACTCATTTTAAGGATGCTATTTAAAGGTGTAAACGAACATATTAATCAATAATACTAAGTAAAATAAATTAGACCAATAATAATAATAATAAAGTATTAAACAAAATGGTTAAATCATGAATGGAGCTGAACTGAACTGAACTGAACTTATTAGAGCTGGACAGAACTGGATTTATTAGAGCTGAACCGAACTGAACTAAATTTATTAGAGCTGAACTGAACTGAACTTATTAGAGCTGAACTGAACTGAACTTATGAGAGTTGAACTGAACTGAACTGAACTTATTAGAGCTGAACTGAACTGAACTGAAAATAAGTTGAACTGAACATGCCTTAATTCTACTGGATTGAACTTATTTTTACTAAACTGAACTTATTTTTCTGAATTGAACTTATTTTTACTGAACTGAACTTATTTTTCTGAATTGAACTTATTTTTACTGATTCGTGTTGTTTATTCTTCTTTACACTACTGATTACTGAACTAAACTTATTTTTACTAAACTGAACTTATTTTTACTGAACTACACTTATTTTCATTGAATATTATTATTTTAAGGTGAACTGAATATAGCTTAAATTAACCTTATTTTTGCGGAAGTGAACTTATTTTGCTGAGTATTATACTTTTAAGGTGAAGTATTCGAGAAATCGAGGAGAGACGAGAGAGGTTGATATCCAAAAACCTTAATCCTTATTGTTGCACCTTATCTTTACTACTTTGTGCAAACTTAGCACTACTTAGGAGTTCGTGCCATGCGCTGGCATAGGGTCACTAGTTCACTACGACAATATCATATTTGTATAACAATTACATGGAGTTGCTGATTTTTATAATGAATTAATCTTTCTGGGTTCGTAGATGTGTTGGTTGGAAAATCCTTAGTTGAGTGCTTGGAAAATATGCCTCGTATCGCAGCCTACACCACACACTGCAGGAATTTGCCGCAAGCAAGCCACGCATCGCAGCCAAGACCACGAGCGCCGAACAACTGCCGCGAGCTGGACACGACTTGCAAACCGCTATGGGCTGCTCGTGGTCCTCATTGTGTGGTCGTGCGCAATGTTCGACTGTAGATAAACTGCGGGTCGCGGTATATGCCTCGATCGTGATTGTCAGGGATTCTGGAAATATTATATTTTCCGAATTATTTTTGACTTGTTTATTCTCCCATATATAAATAAGCTTTTGACCGTTTTATTCATCATTCACTTCATTTATTGAAACTCTAAACACAAGTCTACCCTCTCTATTAAGAATTGAGCAGTTTTTAAGAAATTCAGATTCTTGAACTAGGTGTACGAGTTAAGGATCATTGTATTACTCTTGGGAGACGAATGTCATCAAGAATCCGGACCGGAGGTGGCGAAATTCGTATGTGGGGCGAATCCAAACACCAAGCAATGTTTGGCCTAGCAATGAAGATTTGGTCAATTGACAAGGTCATAATAGGAACATACCCCAATAGATCCTCTTTGGAGGTATGTTTTCCCTTATCAATCCCTCTCTCTCCCAATGAGATTAGCTGGATAAAATAACTAAAGATACTTTGAGAGGTGTTAGTTCAATATCATTCTTATTTACCTATCTTAGAAAATACTTATATATACAAGGAGTATATGTTGGAGTTCAATATGGATAATAACAATAATTTAGTAAAATTCTCATTAGTAATCCTTCGTTTTGAATTGGTATTCAAATTTAATTTTATACGAAATGGTCTTATACTCCTTTTGACAATTAATGTTATATAGTGCCCAATAATTTAAGATCCATATAGAGTTGTAGCATGGTTTAATGAATCTAATATTTAAAGAGTGGAAAAGTCCTTGTCCCACTTGGAAGATGGGGGCGGAAAAAGGTATTGTTTTTTTTGGTGTTTGCACCCGATTCACGCTTCGGGCTATATCTGGATCGAGGCTAAGTTCGGAGCGGTTAGATTTCATTCCTCTTTCAAGGGTGTTGGGGGATTCGAACACAGGTCCGTCCTACCAAAGTCAGTCCCCATCACCACTAGGCCAACACTTACTTGATCGGAAAAAGGTATTGTAATTTTTAATGAAAGTTTTTTTTTGAAAAGTGGAAAAGTCACTTGTCTCACATAAAAGAATTAGAAGGGTTCTACTTTATTTATGTGAAGGTGTTTTACAATATGTTGAAGAGCTACTAATGTTGATTGTGCTAGGAGTGGGCATACCCTACAAGCACACCACGAGCCAACACTGTTTTCCGGTTGGTACAAATTAGGCATTGACACAATCTTAGAGTTCCCAATTTGATTGTTTGAAAAAATAAAGAATTCAAAGCTCTGCTCAATCTCCTCCATAACATATTTATAAATTAGAAAGCATATCTCATGGAAAATCGCTCATAATGCTTCATATCAAAAAAATATGAACAATCTAAATTTTCAATGTAATTGTAAATAGTACACGACCAATATTTCAGAGGAATATGATTCATAGACTATATTTGATCATTATTCTACTGCAGTTAAAAATCTTGCAGAATAGTGTTATGTAGTCCAAAATTTTGAAAAACGCAAATTTCTAAGTCTCCTTCAAGTAGAAAGTGCCAAAAACTCCCCAAAATCCAAGAAAGAAACCAAGTCCTATGCTTACATACAATCCTACGTAAAAGTTGTCACCACCTATTACATTTTCTTTCTGTTCTCCTCCTCCTACAAAGGGACACATATTCGGGAGTGGCAATCCGCAAAGATCATTATGACCTCCTACGAAAGCTTCCACCGGACCTTCTTGCAGCGCAAATGGAATCGATCCTGACAGGCAGTTAAATGATAAATCATAGTTAACCAGATGTTGATATTGACCAAGTTGTGAGGGGATAACACCAGACAACAAGTTGTGTGATAAGAGCAATGTTGTGAGTTGTGACATGTTTGTAAGAAAATCTGGAATGGTACCTGAAATTGAATTATTCGAGAGTGAAAGAACTTCTAGAGCCTTGACGTTCCTTAGTGTATCGGAAATTAGGCCTGAAAGTGAGTTGTGTGAGAGGTCAAGGAATGCAAGGGACTTGAGGTTTCCTATTGTATCCGGAATTGGTCCGATTAACAGATTATCCGATAGGACAAGATGTGAAAGGGAATGCATATCCTCGAATGCACTTGGAATTGAATCATTAAGCTGGTTACCGGAGACATCCAAATATGAAAGATGATGCAAATTCTTAAAGGTCGTTGGAATAGGTCCTGAGAGTGAGTTGTATGAGAGGTCAAGGTACTCGAGAGACTTAAGGTTTCCTAATGCATTAGGAATTGATCCAATCATGTTATTTTGATCTAGAAAAAGATGTGTAAGGGAATACAAATCACCGATTACAGTCGGAATACGACCTTTAAGTCGATTATTAGAGAGACAGAGATATGAAAGAGCTTTCAAATGCTTAATGGTGGTTGGGATTGGGCCTGAAATAAAGTTACTAGAAAGGTCAAGATATGTAAGGTACTTGAGGTTTCCTATTGCATTGGGGATGGTTCCAACGACTGCGTTATTCGATAAGTCGACATGTACAAGGTGATTGTGAACTGCACTCAAGTTGAACAACCACCCTAAAATAGAAGAATCATTGGAAGCATAATTAGAAAGACTGATAACGCGCAGATTTGTTGATAGATTGACATAAGAAAGTGGCTTGTGAACCGCTGATGGAAGGCTACAACGGTTCAAGTAAAGTACCCTTAATGAAGAAAGATTGGTAATAAATTGGAACCAGTTTGTAGATTTACTAAGATCGATTCCGCTCAAATCAAGAGATGTCAAGTGGGAAAAGTCTACAAGCTGATCAGGTAGTACCCCAAACAAGTTAAAACCATTAGAAGAGAGGTTTAGATGTTGTAAAGTGGAGATGGAACCAAAAACGCTAAGTTTAAACTCGCCTTTAAAATTATTGGAACTGAGGTCTAAGTATTCCAAATACTTCAGCTCAGCAAGGGAAGCCAAAGCACTTAAATCGCCTTCGAGGCAATAATAGTTTTTGTTATACACAGGACTTACATGACCATGTAGATCAAGCATGATGACATGACTTGTGCGGTTGCTACAACGAACACCTTGCCATTGACAACAATCTTGATTTCCCCACGAAGCGAGCATATTACTACAATAATCATTATTTAGGCTAAGTTTAAATTTGAGCAAAGCTTTTCTCTCTTGTTCAATACAAGTAGTGCTTGTTTTCTGATCTTCAATGTTAATTCCATAACTTGGATGACTAAAGTAGTAGCATATGGAAAGGCAACAAAAGAGGAACATGAATTGAGGAGAGGCTTTGAAGGGAGAGTATACGCAACTCATTGTTTGTCATCCAAGTTTGACTTGTGTTAAGGGATGAACTCATGAAAAGTGTGTATAAATCATCCATAATGTCAAAGGGTCAACGAATTATTTGGATTCAGTCAAAGTGTTTTACCTTGACTGCAACTTTTCTTGCTAGTTTCTACTACTCCAGTAGCTAGTCTGGTATTGGTTAGTTTAGTTCATGACTTCAATATTACGTGAGAAGAAACAAAACAAATAAAGGAACCTATTTTAAAGAAAGAATAATTATGATGAACTACAAGTAATCAATTGAGAGATTGTACTTTCTCTCCTTATTTAAAACCTTTTCAGCATGTAAAATGAGAAATGAGCAAAAATATAATCTTAATATAAGATGCACCAGCGGTGTAAGCTAAAAGTTGTACATAAACACACAATTGTAGTGAAAAAAACGATATTGTTTTTCAAGCCTCAATATTGGGCCATGATAGTTTGTATTTAATGATTAGTGATGTAAATGTGTAATTAGTTTAATGGGCTTGTGGCCTATCTTACTTAGTCTTACCTTGTATATGATGGTTAATGTTTAATGAAATCAGTAAGGAAACAACTTACCCTATTTTGACATGGTATCGGAGCCGTTTCCTCTCTAACAACAATCAATTTTTTTTTAATTTTTTTCATCTGCGCCGGCCACCTGCGTGGCGGTGTCTGGTCGTCAGCCCCCGCGTGGCAGCGATCTTGTCGGAGACTGTCCGTTGCTTATGGTGTTTCTGTCCGTTCCCTCGCCTCGCCTAGAAAACCCAGATTTTTGATATCGCCTTATAAAGCGTGATCTAACCAAGATTTCTGCTTGCTGCGATCCACAGTAGCTTATGGTGTTTCTGATTTCATGTTAATAAAGAGTGTTGGCTTGCCCAGATTTCGATCGTGTTGACTCGCTAATCTCAATTTCTTGAGATTTCTTGCTCTTTGGTTATTTAACTAAGAGTTGCTTTAATTTGATGCTTCTGATAACTTCTCATTGGTGAATAAGCTAAGTGCTGGTAATTTTGGTGTCTTGATTTCATTTTTGATTACAATTGGGCAGCAATCCTCTTACACCTGTTTAAGAAATCGAAGGATTTTGGTTTTTTTTTTTAAATCAATTATATCTTGTTGCATCACCCGCGTGAGTGCTACACCATGGCCGCCATCATACATTTAATTAATAATGAAACCACCACTGATGCTCGGTTAACGGATCTGTCTATTTCTAGTCATTGGATTATTGACACGGGTGCCTCTCATCACGTTACGAGTAATTACTCGTGTCTCACTCATGTTACGCCAATTGTTGCTTGGCCCGTTGGCTTGCCAGATGGTAATACCGCCATTGCTACTATGGAGGGACGGGTTACCCTTACTCATGGACTCACTCTCCATCATGTTTTATATGTGCCACAACTTAACTGCAATTTAATTTCGGTGTCGCAAATGATTGATGAATCTAATTGTCACGTTCGATTTACTAATTCTTTGTGCGTTATACAGGATTTGCATTCGGGGACCCTGATTGGAGCTGGTGAACGACGTGATGGACTCTATTTTTTCCGCAGCATTCCTACTGTGCAAGCGGTGACAGTTCCTGGATTATCCGAGTTTGAGTTATGGCATCGTAGACTGGGACATCCATCAGACCGCGTTGTCAAGTTAGTTCCTGCTGTTAATTCTAGTACTTGTCGGAAGAAATTGCATAAAGCTTGTATTGTTTGTTCGCAAGCTAAACAAACTCGTGATTGTTTTCCCACTAGTAATCATAAAGCCTCTCGTATCTTTGAACTTGTTCATTGTGACTTGTGGGGGCCGTATAAGACGCCCTCTTCTTGTGATGCTATTTATTTCTTGACTTTGGTGGATGATTACTCGCGTGCGGTTTGGGTCTATTTATTGCGAAACAAAAAGGAAGTTGAGAGTGCTTTTATGTCTTTCTTTGCCATGATTAAACGACAATTTGACTCTCTTGTTAAGATTATTCGCACGGATAATGGCACTGAATTTAACTGCTTATCTGCATATTTGGACACCCATGGTATCTTGTTTCAGACTTCTTGTGTGGGTACCCCTCAACAAAATGGTCGTGTTGAGCGTAAACATCACCATATATTAAATGTTAGTCGGGCTTTGATGTTTCAAGCTCATCTACCTGTTAGCTTTTGGGGGGAATGTGTTCTGGCTGCTGTTTATTTGATCAATCGGACCCCGTCCAGCATATTGCATGGTTTGACCCCTTATGAGGCTCTTACGGGCCAACCTCCTTCTTTTGATGAAATAAGAGTGTTTGGGTGTTTATGCTTTGCTCACAATCAACGTGCTAAGGGTGACAAATTTGCTAGTAGAAGTCGTCGTTGTGTGTTTGTTGGTTATCCAAATGGCAAGAAAGGATGGAAAATGTATGATCTTGAAACCGGGGAGTACTTTGTGTCTCGTGATGTTCAGTTTCATGAAAATGAATTCCCGTTTGATTTGGGTTCTGATAATTTTTCTCATAAGGCCTTGGACACCCACGATGATTTTTCCATGGCCCATGGCTTAGTTGATTGTGTTGAGGATGATTTGGATTTGGTTGCAAGTGATGCAACAGTTGATGGGCCGCCCTTGGGGCCTGATTTGGTTACCCTAGAACCCCCGGTTGTTGGGACGCCTGTCTTGCCCAACCCAGAACCCACGCCCGATACTGCTATTCCCAGCAGTGCTACTGGGCCTGATCACGCCCCTGTTGTAGTCGTGGCCCAACCTAATGTGGTTGATGTTGGGTCCCATTCTGAGTCGTTGCCCAACGTGAGTTCTAATGAGGGTGTTAAGGAGCTTGGTCGGGGTATGCGTGAGAAACGATCTTCGATTTTGCTTCGCGACTTTGTCACTGAAACCGTTAGGAAAAAGAGTCCATCATCGTCTGCACCTTCTTCTTCAGGTTCCTCAGGTAATCCTTATCCTTTAGCACACTTTGTGAATTGTGATAAATTTTCTGTGCGACACCGTCTTTTTCTTGCAACAGTTACTTCAGGGGTTGAACCTCGTACCTTTGCTGAGGCTATGCGAGATCCTGGTTGGCGTGAGGCCATGCAGAAGGAGATTAGTGCTTTGGAGGATAATGCTACATGGGATATGGAGACACTTCCGCCTGGTCACAAAGCTCTTGGTTGTAAGTGGGTATATAAGGTAAAATATCACTCTGATGGTTCTGTTGAACGTCTTAAGGCTCGTTTGGTTGTATTTGGTAATCATCAGGTTGAGGGCATTGACTACAACGAAACATTTGCTCCCGTGGCCAAGATGGTTACTGTTCGTGCATTTCTTGCTGTTGCCGCCGCCAAGAATTGGGAGTTGCATCAGATGGATGTTCATAATGCCTTCCTTCATGGAGACTTGGAGGAGGTTGTGTACATGAAGCCTCCCCCTGGCTTCACTCCTTCTCGTCAGGGCACAGTTTGTCGTTTGCGAAAGTCTCTCTATGGGTTGCGTCAAGCCCCCCAGGTGTTGGTTTGCGAAACTAGCCACCTCACTGTTGCGCTATGGCTTTGTTCAGTGCTATTCTGATTATTCATTGTTCACTCTTACTCATGATGATGTTCAGTTGTCTGTGCTTGTGTATGTCGATGATCTTATTATTTCAGGCAATGACTCGGCGGCTATCCTTTCCTTCAAACAATACTTAGGGGATTGTTTTCATATGAAGGACTTGGGTGTTTTGAAGTACTTTCTTGGGATCGAGGTTGCGCGTGCTCCAGAGGATTTGTTTCTCTATCAGCGCAAGTATACCTTGGATATCATATCTGAGACTGGTCTCATGGGCGCTAAGCCCTCTAGCTTTCCTATTGAGCAGAATCACTCTCTTGCTCTTGCCACTGGTGCTCCTCTGTCTGATCCAGAGACTTATCGTCGCCTTGTTGGTCGACTCATTTATTTGTCCTTTACTCGCCCGGATTTGGCCTACTCCGTTCACATTCTTGCTCAGTTTATGCAGGTGCCTCGACAGGAGCATTGGGAGGCTGCCCTCCGTGTTGTTCGGTATCTCAAGGGTTCCCCAGGTCAGGGTATCCTTCTCAGTGCTCAATGTGACTTGTCTTTATCAGGTTGGTGTGACTCAGATTGGGCCAGCTGCCCTCTTACTCGTCGATCTTTGACTGGATGGATTGTGTTTCTTGGTCTTTCTCCTATCTCTTGGAAGACTAAGAAACAACACACTGTGTCTCGTTCCTCTGCGGAGGCCGAGTATCGTTCGATGGCTGATATCACATCTGAGATGAAGTGGTTGAAATCTCTTCTTGAGTGTTTGGGGGTTCAGCAGCCCCGTGCTATGTCTCTTTATTGCGATAGTATGTCTGCTCTTCATATCGCTCAGAATCCTGTGTTTCATGACCGCACAAAGCATATTGAGGTCGATTGCCACTATGTGCGAGATGCGATACGGGATGGTCTCATCACCACTCATCATGTTCTTACTCATGCGCAGCTCGCTGATATCTTCACTAAGGCTCTTGGCAAGCGCCAGTTCGTACATCTATTAAGCAAGTTGGGCATTTCGAATCTCCATGCTCCAACTTGAGGGGGGGTATTGGGCCATGATAGTTTGTATTTAATGATTAGTGATGTAAATGTGTAATTAGTTTAATGGGCTTGTGGCCTATCTTACTTAGTCTTACCTTGTATATGATGGTTAATGTTTAATGAAATCAGTAAGGAAACAACTTACCCTATTTTGACACTCAAACTTTTCAACTATCCCAACAATGGGTAAACGGTCAAAATTATGGTAGGCACCAAAAGTCACCTTACCTTCGTTATTTTTGTCAAAAAGACAATACAATCATCTACATGTATAATTTTTATTATACATTCGGGTGTAGCATGAGTACGGTGCTTCAAGGTTATTTTTTGCTCATTGCTCATTTGGACGTCCAAATGAACCATGAAAAAAAATTTAGCCTTGGGTATTTATTCATGTTACAACAGGGTGTATGATGAATACGCTTACATGCCCGCTTTATATTTTGGAACCATCTCATTTTCTTAATTGGATATCAATTGCATGTGGAAATCAAAGATATAGTATGAATGTATGATACACCCGAGTGTATGATTAGTATTCTCAATTACATGTCAACTTTATATTTTAGAACCATTTCATTTTCTTAATTGGATGTCAACTGCGTGTGGAAATCAGGAGATAATATAATGTTTCTATTGCAGCACTAAGATTACTTGGGGAAAGATTATGTAAGCATGTAATACTAAGGACATTAATAAAATATGCCATGCCATCAGCCAGATGAGTACTTGAGAGATGAATATAGTGTTTTTATTCCTTTTCAAGGTAAGTACTTAGTACTTACTCCCTCAATAAGTTTGCAACTTTTATTTTAAACCGTCCTCTAATATTTTTAACCAATTACATCTTTAAATTTGTTTTGCAAAAATCATACGTACGTGTCATAACAAATCTAACAAAATGGCACAAGACGATATTTTCTATTATGTGTTAATAGGAACTTGTGGTCAAAAATTTTCAAACTTCGACTCTAGATATTGGTTCATGACCATATTTATATATGTATAGATGTGTTGGTTCAGAAATATTGAATGCAATGCCATGAGAACGAGAATCTCATAGGTTAATATTTTAATGTATGGGTTACTTAAAGCTAGAGCAAGCTCTTCATTGCAGTCTATTATCTTATTATATCTGTTCCAAAGTGTTCATATTTCATCCAATAGGGTAAATCACGTAAACCACCCGATTTCATTTTCTAACAATAATAGTCGAGTGCCTTCCTTTGTATCTCTTGTTTGTCTTAGACTCATAGGCCAAGTGCCTAGGATATATACAGGGTGTAGACAAGTGATTATTTTTGTAGTGATGCTACAACGGCAAAGGGCCGCATGGCACTATAACGGCATATGCATAATGCATCTTGGTCACTTTTGCCATTTGACATTCTAAGTCACATTTATTATAGCTACGTGTTCTTGTTTATGGTACAACTGAACTATCTCTTTCTTTTCCTATGTGTGGTTCACAACTTCACATAGTTACCAAGTATTTTAAGCCCGAAACCCCACCAAAAGAAGATTTTAAGTTTATAATTTTGTCTATAGAGTTTAACGAAGCCCTTTTTTTAGTTATTTAAACAAGTTATTAGGCATGATACATCTAACTCCGAGTTTAAATCTTAAGTCTAATAAATATTTAAACTAAAAATTCTATACACGATATGGCATATAAAATATTTTCACTATGTCATAACAAGTCAAAAATTCCCACTTCAACCTCCGAGACATGGTGGCTCACGAAGACAGAGTTGAGGAGTACATTTGCAAATATCTAGCCCCATACTAGATACATGCAAATTTACTATGAGTTCATCACATTTGAATTTGACTTATTTGAACTTAATTTTCTGATGACAATATTGTTTAAAGTTGAAGAAAAGAATATAGTTTTAGTTTGGCCCGCGAGTTAGGCTGAAATTGGAATATGCTAAAATACCCTTTCTTTTTTTTCGTTTTTTGCAAATTTGCACTTCGTACATGTTCTTACAAATCAAACTTGGCTCACAACTCACAAATGAAAAGCACCACTAAGAAGCACACATGAAATATTCAAGAAGACGTGGTCACTCTATATACCTATCAATATCCTATCCACATCTCTTGGGTACTTCCTCTCTTTTCCTCCACTTAATAAAAACCTTGAATTAAAATGGAGATATATGAACAACAAACATTAAAACAACACACCAAATTTCACTATACTAGTAAAATAAAATCAAAAGGAAGAGGAGATTGAAGATCAACATTAATTATGGCTCAAGCAATGCTACTTATGCCTAGTGTTTCTACTAACACTATTGATTTGAAGAGAAATGCATTGCTTAATATCCAAATTCAAAAGATTAAGCCACAATCTTCATCCTCACATCTCTTCTTCTCTCCCCTTCCTTCCCTATCTTCTTCATCTTCTTCTTCTTCATTTAAGACTCTTGCCCTTTTCAAGTCCAAAACCAAAGCTCCTGTTAAGAAGGTAACTATTTTTACTTCACGTAGCTATTCGACTCGCAATTTTAGGAGCGTGATAGCCATGTTAACTTAATCGTTTTTATTACCTACGTATCCATTTCTTTTAATTAATTCAACGGTTTACCTTGTCTATCATGCTTCTAAAATTAGTGTCAATTATTATTCTAGGTGAGGTAGATCCTTTCATTATTTACTTATTTTATAAGTTTGAAAAGATAATATAGGACTGCCCAGTTCCTATATGATAGATAAGGATTGCGCGTATATCAACTTGTGTATTATAGAAATATAGTATCTTAATATATTTAGATAGTATATTTATATAAAGTTTAATGTAATATATTTTCTGAATAAAGTAGTTTATTTTAAAATTTAATTGAATTTGTAAGATATTTGTTTAGACAACTGTAGTACATTTCTATTTGATAGATGTACTATTCACATATATCCGATGCGAACTTGACATTCACTCCTACTAATTACTTATTTATTTTCTTATTTTAGGTGGAAAAGCCAAAGCTAAAAGTTGAAGATGGATTATTTGGAACCTCTGGAGGAATCGGTTTCACCAAGGAAAATGAGCTTTTTGTGGGTCGTGTTGCTATGATTGGATTTGCTGTAAGTTAATCACTCTATGTAATACTAGCCATTACATATTTCTAGCTTGTTCTTTTATTGCATTTTTACACATAGTTTTATTTTTATTTTATCTTGAATGGTATATTAGGAACTCTTTTTACAAGGGGATTTCCTGAATATTCATACATATTTTTGGAAGCCATTACATAATTACTTTGATTTGTCATACTTATTATAGTCTCAATGTCTCACTAGCACTTAAAATACAAAATAGAGATTGTTTGAGGGTTTATTAAGGGCATTTTAGAAATATTGATATTAATCAAGGGTCATTTATCTTAAGATCTTCAAGTTGTGGATATCACACATTCACACCCATAAATCTGGAGTATGCTATGGGTACAAACAACTTGTTCACATTAATATATGGTATTACATATTTATTCCTTAATAAGAATGAATATTTTATTTTCAAGATTGTAAAATTATTTTATGTTATCCATTATAAAATCGAAATAAGATGGTATAATATAAGTGGTATGGTTGTTTTTTTATTCGTAGCTTTTTTTAATTGTATATTTAACAATAAATATTACATATTCACAAATTGACGTGTAAGAAATTCAAAGTCGTCAACTAGGTATAATATGATACAATTTTTAAATTTTAATATACAACATTTATGATTGCATACACAATTGAGAAAAACATTTTTATTTGGTGAAGCACTTGGTACCACCTTTCATGGCTTTACTAGTAGCCTTATTTCCTATCTACTACACTCCTGTCTCGCTCGCCATCGATGCACCTCGAGGGGCAGCCTTGTTTCGAAAAGCTTGCATCGGATGCCACGACGCAGGGGGGAACCTAATCCAGCCAGGAGCAACATTGTTCTTAAAGGATCTTCAAAAGAATGGTGTAGATAGTGAGGAGGAACTCTATAGTATTACATACAATGGGAAAGGGAGGATGCCTGGATTTGGTGAGAAATGCATGCCAAGAGGGCAATGCACCTTTGGGCCTCGTTTACAAGATGAAGAAATAAGGCTTTTAGCCCAGTTTGTTAAAATGCAGGCTGATAAGGGCTGGCCCAATATTGATATTTATGGTGACTAATTTATGTATCCAATAGGATTTATTTCACATATTTTTCATTTGTGATTTGAAAAACTAGCTTTAGTTTCCTCACTAGTATTTTGAACTTTGCATTGTATTTTTCTTTCCATTTCTTTGAAACATATTAATATATTATGCTAATATCTTTATTACATTACGAGTCGAAATAGGTGAAACGTTTTGGCCACGGTCTAGCCCATGACGAGATCTGACTTAAGTTAATAACTTATGATTTTTGTAAAATAGATGTTTGATATGTTAATATGTAATGTCATATGATCATATTGGGTGTTTTTTTATTTAAATAAATTTGCAGGCATCATTGTTGGGAGAAGGATTAACAGGAAAAGGGATTTTGTCACAATTAAATTTAGAAACTGGAATCCCAATTTATGAAGCAGAGCCACTCTTACTATTCTTCATCCTATTTACATTGCTTGGGGCAATTGGAGCTCTAGGAGACAGGGGAAGGTTTGTGGATGACCCTCCAACTGGCCTTGAGAAGGCAGTTATCCCTCCTGGAAAAGGTCTTAGGTCCGCGTTGGGTCTTAAAGAAGGAGGTAAACCCTATATCATTAAGTTTACTACATAATTTCTTCAAATATTTGAAATTTATCGTGTGCATGGATGTGCTCGCCTCTGTTTATAAATCTATAAATATTAAATACATACTATTCTTTGCTGGTGCTAATACATAGGATATTTAGAACTTGCTAATCCTACTCAATTGTATGAATTGTGTTTCTTCCCTAACAAATAATTTTGTGTGCATTGTTAAGGTCCTTTATTTGGATTTACAAAGTCAAATGAGCTATTCGTGGGAAGATTGGCGCAACTAGGATTTGCATTCTCCTTGATAGGGGAAATCATAACAGGAAAAGGAGCACTTGCACAACTCAACATTGAGACTGGAGTTCCAGTCAATGAAATTGAGCCTTTGGTGTTGTTAAACGTTCTCTTCTTCTTCGTTGCTGCTATTAACCCTGGAACTGGTAAATTCATCACTGATGAGGAGGAAGATTAGGGCTTTGCTTAGCTTAGTTTTTTTTAATCAACTATTGTATAATTTTGGGTGATCTAGCTACTAAAAGTCGTATACAATTGCAATATTCGTAAACTACTTTGAGATTGATCGCTTTTGCATGTCCAGGAATGCCGAATTTTGCCAAATCGATAGTGGTTACCCACTTACGATTATGACATTTTCTATCACGAATTCAATTTGCGAATTTTAAAATTATCCATACTCTGAATTTTATTTGTAATCATTCACGAGGCTAGAAAATCATTAATTCAAATTTATGTTAAGAAAACCAACATTATGATATACAATCTTACCAAGCATGGTAGTTTCAATTAAGAATTCATTAGAACAATGCAATATGGATAGTAATTTATAAAGACCATGCAATGCTATATACTCCCTCCGTTTCGTAAAAATCGTTACACTTGCAAAAACACAAGAACCAATGAAGTGGATATAAAAGCATGACAATGATAGGAAAAAGTAACTTTAGGAGAGAGAATAAAAAATTGGTGGGGCCATATATCCCAAAATGGTAAAAGTAAAGTGTAACAATTTTTGTGAAACGTATTAAAAAGGAATGCGTAACAATTATTGAGAAACGGAGGGAGTAGATATTATCCCTCATCTCTCCAACAACAAAATAAGAGCCAAATGAATAGTAAAAGCTAGGTGAAGATAGCCGGAGCCATTCAAAACTTTACTCCCCCTTCTAAGTCAAAGAACCGCTTAGGGTCTAATTAGGTCTGAGCAGATCCAAACATGTGTAAACATAAGGTGATATTAGAGTGATCAAGTCTAATCAAATTTAATAAATTATATTTAGACAACTTCAGATAAAAAGAACACACCTTTAGTTAGCTAACACTTTCATCAATAAGTCTCTAACAGATATTTTTGTTACTTTGCCTTATTGGACCTGCAATCCTCATAAAATTTTTAGGGGAAAACACCAACTAGTTATTATTAATCAAACAAAAATCAGCAGCCAACACATTCTCGATCACACTTGAACAACCCCAACCCAAACATGTGTGGAATAATCGAGAGGGGGTAGGTGAGCCATAGCATGAGCAGCTAGATTTGCCTCCCTAAAAACATGAACAAAAGTGACAACTTCAAACAAACTAATGAGTAATTTAATTTCTTTCACTGCCATGCCTAGGTAAGAACCTTTCACTACCATGCCTAGGTAAGAACCTATACTACTCTTATTATTAATCATGTTCACAACTTGTAGACAATCGCATTCCACAACCACTTTCCTTGTGTAAATTTTCAAGCGCAAGACCATTGCTTTCGCATCTGGACATTTTCAATCCTCATATTTAATACTCCATCCGTTTCTTTTTGTTTGTCCCATTTACTGTAACTCCAAATGGCAAGAAAGATGATGTCATATGCATGTGTGTGGGGACAACAAGTAAGAAGTCCACTTATTTTATAATAAATGTGGTGATTAAGGTAGGTGAGAGAAACTTTTAAGGTACATATGAGACCAAAAAGTGATAAAGTAGGGGTAGATGAGTGATATAATTTTGCCATATAAGGAAATATGAAAAAATAGGACAAACAAAAAGAAAAGGACAAAAACGAAAAGTAGGACAAACAAAAAGAAACGGAGGGAGTATATACCTTTTGCTTGAATAATTGACCAAAATTTGGAATAAGTTTCCTTGATAATGCTAAAATGAAAATAAATTCCCACTTTACGCTATTTAGCGAGATAGCATGTTCAGAAAAAAAAATAGTGATAAAAGGCTATCGCAGTGTTTAATTAACCAAAATTGCTAATTAAGGGCATATTCGTTATTATTAAGGACGTATTCTGAATTTCCCTAGATTTTACTTCTCCCTTTATGCCAAAATGATTTTTTGTCGAAAACTACATTCTATAACGCACACTATTGGTTTCTTGAAAATAACTACCTTCTATATATAACCAATTGGTTTCACTACCAAAATTATTTTCCGACCAAAAAAACTTTATGACAGTTTAGCTCCTGAGTGGTTTTCAGTCCGAGTTCATTGATTTCACCCCAAATTTCTTCGTTTACGACCATTTTTTTTAATAATAACGAATATGCCTTAAGTTCATTCCAGCTCATTACAGTTCAGTGAGTTCAATATTGTTCAACTTCTTTAACTTTAGTTCAGTTCAACTTCATCTAATTCAATCCAATTCTATTTTGTGTAGTTCAGTCCAAAAGAACAAAACTTTAATCCATTCAACGTTACATAAACAATATAATAAGAAGTGAAACTATTGGGTCAGACCGTCCGACCAATGTTTATGGTCAGACGGGCTGAGCCCATTTCATAATTTTGCGCGCGCGTGTTTAATTTTCTTAACGTTATTATTTTTGCTTCTGATTTCTCTCAATCTCATACGATGGTTATCATTGGTTGAATTAAATTTCAAAATTCTTTTGTTTTCTACTCCAAAAATCTCTGAGCTAATATCTTCACGAGAAATTCGCGGCTTGAGTTTGGCAGTTATTCACTCCATTGCTAAAAATTGTTTCACATTGCTAACTTGTTTGAATTTTTTAGTTCTTCACTCCATTAATTTGATCAATCAATTCGACAATGGTAGTTAAGAGGGGAAGAGAAGATGTTTCTAGGTATTTCAAAAAAATTTTGTTTTTATTTTGGTTTTGAGTTTTAAAAATTTTGTGTTGTTGGTCGTTTTTTTTCCTTTGAATGTAGTTCTAAGGCTTCTAAGTCTAAGAAGTCAGCCAAGATTGAGAAACCTGAGTTGCGTATGATTGTTTCTGCTGAGAAGAAGAAGGTTTTAGACAGGGATTTGGATTATGTTCCAAAGTATGTATTTCAGTTGTATTGTTTTGATATTTTCAGTTTGTTGTTTGTTCATCTCATTTTCATTTATATATATTGTTTTTTCATTCAATGTATTATTAATAGGTTTTTTGTTAGCTTTTTAGGTAGATAGTTTAGCTTTTCAGTTGTTGCTTTTGTTAGGTCTTTAGTTAGTTTTGTTCTTATTTTCAGTTGATGCTTAATTTTTTTCAGTTGCTCTTATTTTCCTTTCAGTTCTTGCTTTTTGTTAGGGTTTCAGTTAGTTGTTCTTATTTTCAGTTGATGCTTAATATGTTTCAGTTGCTCTTATTCTCTTTTCAGTTAGTTCTTTGCTTAGGGTTTCAGTTAGTTGTTCTTATTTCTAGTTGATGCTTAATATGTTTCAGTTGCTCTTATTCTCTTTTCAGTTAGTTCTTTTCTTAGGTCTTTAGTTACATTTGTTCTTATTTTCAGTTGATGCTTAATATGTCTCAGTTGATCTTATTCTCTTTTCAGTTAGTTCTTTTGTTAGGGTTTCAGTTAGTTGTTTTTATTTTCAGTTGATGCTTAATATGTTTTAGTTGCTCTTATTTTTCTTTCAGTTCCTTCTTTTGTTAGAGTTTCAGTTAGTTGTTGTTATTTTCAGTTGGTCCTTAATATGTTTCAGTTGATCTTATTCTCTTTTCAATTAGTTCTTTTTTTAGGTCTTTAGTTACTTTTGTTCTTATTTTCAGTTGTGGCTTAATATGTTTCAGGTGCTTTTATTTTCCTTTCAGTTGGTCCTTTTCTTAGGGTTCAGTTAGTTGTGGTTATTTTCAGTTTATTGATTTTTGTCATTTATTGACTGTTGTTTTTTGTAGGTTTGTTAAGTCCGTAGGCAAAGGGAAATTTGTAGCTAAGGATTCAAAAGGAAAGGTCACCTTTAAGAGGTCTAATCCAGATGATTCTGAGGATACGTTTTATCCATCATATGTTTGTTTGTTTCTTATGTTGTGTTTTATTGTTTTCTCTGTTTTGTTATTTTTGTGTTCTAATGTTGTTTTTTGTTCATTTATGTTAGGATTTTCACTACAAATGATCTTAACTCTATTCATTTGTCAGTTGTTTCTGATTTTGCTCACCTTCAAGAAGTTATTAGTGGTTTTAATGGTAGGCAGAGGACTTGGGTGAGGGATATTGGATTTGGGAGTTTGTTAGATATAAAGATAAAAAACTTCAGTCCTCGTCTTTATTTGGATGTGATGCTGAGGTATAATGCTAGTGGCATGTTGTTTAGGAGTGAGAATGGAAACCTGTTGCTCAACAGGTTTGCCATTAGGGATGTTTTGGGTTTGCCTTTGTCTGAGAAGCCTGTTGAGGTTATAGATCCTTATGCATTTCGGCGGAAAGGGAGTGAAGTTGAATCCAGGGTTGAGAGTAAGAGATGGTTGGAGTTCCTAGGTGTTAGTGAAGGTCAAAATCTATATTTGGCGAAGAAGGCTTGGGCTGATCTCTTCAAGAAATATGTTGTTGGGGATGATTTCAAGAGGTTGTTTGTTTTGTTTGCTGTGACAAAGTTTCTTTGTCCTCGTGGTGATTATGGTGCAGTGGTGAAATGTGGGAAGAGCTTAGAAGATGTTTCTCAGATTTCATCGTATGATTGGTGTGGATTTGTCAGACATTCTTTGTGTTCTGCCATTTTAGACTGTTATCATACTCTTACATCAAAGAAGAGTACTTCAGGTTTTGATGGCAGTAAATTTTCTATTAAGTTGAGGGGTTGTGTAAGTGCTTTGGTGCTTGCTGTGATTCACAACTTCAGATGTCGTGATTTAGATTTCACAGCAGTAGAGAAACCCTATATATGTTACTGGGATGATGAAGATAGGTTGAGTGATGTGGTTAAGCAATTCCAGCTGAACCTAAATCATATTCTCCCAGTCAATAGTGATGATAAGGGGAAACAAGCTCTTGATGCTGATAAGGGTTTGGATAAGGGGAAACAAGTTCTTGATGCTGATAAGGGTTTGGATTCTTCATTCAAGGTTGTTCAGTCTTCAAGTTCATCAAGAAAGTTAGTTATAGATCTTTCATCTCACTTGATGACTGATGATGAGATCAATGCTTCTGATGTTCTAGTAAGTGATGCTTTGAATTTGTTGTTTTTTCAATTTCTTTATTTTTCAGTTTGTATTTGTATAGCTTCTGTTGTTTGTTGTTATGTTTCAGTTAGTATTTTAATGTTTTCAGTTTGTTCATTTATTGGTTTCAGTTGGTATTTTAATACTTTCAGTTAGATCGTTTTTTGCTTTCAGTTGGTATTTTAATGTTTTCAGTTGGTTCCTTTTTGGTTTCAGTTGGAATTTTAAAATAGCCATCTTCTGCTGTACAGTTGGAAATAAAACTGCTTTAGTTAATATATTATGTAAATTATAGTTATATTACAAGTAAATGAAATAAATATAATACTAAATTAAAGTATCATGATAGTAAATGAAATATTAAAAACACTAACTGAAAAGTAGCCAGTGAACTGAGACTTGAGACTTGCTGTTTGAGCATTGATGTGATTGAATTTAAGGTTTGTTTTTGTTTTCCGTAAGCACGTGACCCGTCCGTCCCGATGTTACTATTGTGTCAGACGCATCTGACACAATAGCTTCTCTAATAAGAATTACGGGATGTCGGGACCCAACAAAAAGACGTAAAAGCCGTGTGTACCCGGTGTCTCATGAAGTCATGGGTCCTGAATCCTGATCTCATTCTCAATTTGTCATAGCCTACTTTCAACTCTAATAAAGTCTAAACAAACATTAACCTGCTCCTTTCTTCACTTCTTCCGCTTCAAACTTCCATCAACTTCTTCAATTCAATTCAACTCAGCAAAATTACAGTTATTTCTCTGAGCAAACGGTCACAAACCCACGATCACTAACCACGTTCCCTCGTATCCCTCTCTCCCATTTAACACTTTAGCTGCTATAATTTCACTTAATTGAGAATACAATTCAGAATATAATTGGGTTTGAAAAAGTATTGAAATTTTATTGATTAATAGATGGAAACTACAAATATTGAAGGTTATCTCACTTCCAGCTACAGGGAATCCTTTGCTTCTCAAAGACATGTCTTTTACAGGTTTCATTCTTTTATCTTGTTTAATTCATTTGGAATACTCAAATTAATTTATCAATTTGAATTGGGTTTGTTGGGTTATGCTGATTTGTTCTTGTTTCTTTAGGGTTTTAATTGTGATGGGTTTTTAGTCTTTTTGATGAATTCAGTTGTATATTTGAAAGAATGTGACTTTTAGAACTGTGTATCTTTATATGTTAATAGAGTATTCTTTATTTTCTAGTCTTGTATGATTGAATTGTTAGCTTCATAGTTCTTGTTTCAAAGGAAATATCATAGTGTTTACTTTTCATGGGGTAGTGGTGAATTTCTCATATGGGTATTCAATGGGGGAGCTAGAAATTTTCGGATGAGGGGGCTAGGATAACAATTTGAAAAATGAAATTGTATAAAAGGGAAAAAATATTTGTACGGAGAGTTGAACTCGGGTTTATGAGTTGTTTACTCTATATATATGTGATGAAAAACCGACTAAGCCAAGTCTAATTAGTGATATTATAGTACATTAATACATTAAAATTTTTGACCTTGTGGGGGCGGTCACGCCCACCAGCCACCCCCTCCCTCCGCCATTGTGGGTATTGAATAATAAGCATCCATCTGTTAATAAGAATGAAGTTTAGTTGCCTTGGGTGCTTGAGGAATGAGGAAGGAATAGTTTGTTTACGGTAAACCCTACATTGAGGCGAGGGTTATCAGTCGACTCCTCGAAATAATTTTTCTTAACCTTTCGCATTGGACTGCTAAAATTTGAAATATTGTGTTAATTTTCGATTTCACAACCCCAAATCAACAATGCTGAATATATAGTTGACACGGCGGTGATAAAAAACTTGAGTCCGCGGCTGCCACTTTTAGTAGGTCATTGGAAAAGAATTATTGTACTTAACTATTCCCGGAACTTAAACTACATTAATGTGCTCGGTGAAATTAACAGATGAAAAGTCTGTCTTTATCCTTTTTCGAGCCTGAAATCAACCTACTCAAGTAATATTTTCATTGGACTGTAAGCTTTTCTAGTTTAGTTTCATTAGCATTCTGGGATATTGTTTCTGATAGCACTTGATACATTTACTCTTTCTCTTCTCTGTCTTTATGTGTGGAAAAGTTATTATTCTTATGAAAAGGCGGGGAGAGGGGAAAAGGAAAATGATGATAAGTAAAGGTGGGTGGCTAGGATGTGATTGCCCAATTGCCCATTTGTCTTCCATGTGCAGTGATAACTTTAGGTGTAGGGTACTGAGATGAGATCAGATTCCTTCAATTTCCTTTTATGTAGGGAAGAAAAGAAAAAAGGGTTGACATCCTCTTTAAAAGTCTGCTTTTTTGGGTCCAACTTTTAATTTGGTTCAATACTAGGAACATATATACTCCATTCGTTCCATATAACTGTTCATAAGGTTATGCACAAGTTTTAGAAAATTTTGATTGTTATGTTGGTACTTAAAACTGACAAATAATCGAACAAATGTTAGTGTATCTGTAATGTAGATGTCATTAATATGGAATGAGAATAGTTAAGTGGTAAGATGATAAGGAACTAAGGGAGTAAGTTACTTAAAGATCAATGGACATATCAGTCTCAGGTGCGGTTTGTGACATGGATACACATAGTTAGCTAAGTAGGTGACCAACCTGATTAAGTTAGCTTTAGCTAATGCCTGGAGGTGTGATGTTATCTGCTGATTATTTTAGCTTCTGAAAATTGTTTCTTTTTGTATAGTTCACCTTATTGGGAGTTCAATCAACAGTTCAACACTTTGATGGAGGTGATCTTTGTCATGCTTATTCTTGTTTGTCATTCTGGTAAATTATAGTGTTGAAAGAACCGAGGGGAACATATGATGGTAAAAGGAACAATATTATCCTAATTTTCTAATATTATTTGGTTTTGTGATTACTTCTTGAAGTGTACTGGATTTTAGAACACCTTTGACTAGTGATTCTAGTAACTTTAATAAGAACATTAAATATAGGATTGTCATCCAGTGAGGCTACCTTGTTATTGTATTTAGTAATGAAATCGATGTATATGGAGGTTTCTCAAAAGAACTTTGGGAAAAAGAATGCAATTAGAAGAAATGTGAAATGCACAGACATGTCATTGAAGGATTTGGAACCAGAGTTATGCTGGGTGGGGCTGGGGTTTGGGGAGGGTGGACAAGTACCATCATTCTACTCATTAGTTTGTCTTTTGGTTAGGGATCGTGTACAAGTGAAACTTCTTTGCAAAGTTTAGAACTTTCACATTGAAAAACGCGACAAGAAGAGGGCTTTGAGTTCTGCTACTATTAAACTACAATATATTCTAGTTGGAACTCAAACTAGAGATGCTTTTTTTGGTACCTAAAAAGGAAAAGAAAAGATGATTAGCATTTCATTTACTTTAATGTCGATAGTAGTTTATTATTATTATTTTTGGGAGAGGGGGGGGGGGGGCGGTAATTCCCTTCTCGCGTTGCTTCTGATTGTTCTCAAATTTGATTCGTGATTTGCAAACCCTAGAAACTATAACGGAATATCTGCTTCAAGGTTTTGTTCATGATTTGTTGTCTTGGTTTCTTTATAAAACTTTTTTCGTTGAAACCTTTTCGATTGTGTTTTCAAGTAATTGGTCACTTGGAAATTCTAGAAATTATAGTGGAAGATCTGCATTGTTGAAACTCATGTTTCATTTGTCCAAATATGTTGTTTGACTTGGTCTCTTTTCTTGAAACAATTTTCTTGAATGTTACTGTGTAATATGACTGTAGGTAGTTTCTACATGTTACTAAATCACTTTCCATCTTTCATTCAGCTGTGGTGCATGTGGTTATGAGCTGAATTTGAGCTCTTCTAACCGTAATACTGCAACTATCGGCTCGAAATATGGGAAATCCATAAAGCGAGGGGTGTATTCATTTTTCCAAATTGATGAGAGCAGATTCATGAAGGTTGATGAAATCAGCTGTATACCTTATTTCATATCGAAGAGTTCTTGGGGTTTATTCCGTAGAAGGACCAAACTCCTTTGTCGCAAATGTGGAAACCATGTTGGTGAAGCATATGATGATAAAAGTTGCTCTTATCCGTCTGTATCTGATGGATCAAATTCTGGTGAAGTTGTCACTCAGAGAAAATTTGACATCAGAATCCGTGCATTGCAACCGTCATCTATCGATCAAGCCGGTACTCCTCTGGTTCATTGATGTAGAGTGAGCTAGCTTCTGTTGCACACTGTTTTGTATCACTTAGTTGTAACAATTGCAAATGATCATCAATCGGGTTCAACAGTTCAGTTGCACATAATCAAGAGCACCTCTTGATTGATGAACAAAAAGACCAGGTAATTATGTCAAGATATTATGTTTCTCATTGTAAACTGTACAGTTTTCAAGTGATATAGGGGTATTGTGTTTGGAAAAAGGATGATGTTTAGTAGAGTGAACCGAACGATATGTTATTTAAAAGGCTTATTTTCGGGTTGCACGAAAGTTTGTTTGGCACTTCCATAGTGATGTTACATTGATGAAACTACCTATTTATCCTTCATGTATATATTATCTGTCTTTTATTCCTTCTATATTGTACCAAATTGTAGAAGTAAAAGCGTAAACAAGAGTTACAAGTTAAAAGCTGTGGAAAGACTTTACAATTTACATTGTAACACATATTCTGATGCTGCCTGGTTCCAAGCTTCACTCAAACTAATTCGAGTTTTCCGTTTTGATTTTTTTGGCTGTATTTTGTTGGCGGGCACTGTTTTTCTTTCATGAGAAAGTGTTTATTGCCCAAGGCCGTCTCAGAAAGATTGGCGGCGATCCACTAATGTGTAATTATTAGGCTTATAGAAATGAGAAATGATATTTCTAAATAATATCACATGCCATAATATAATGTGACAGATTTCTCAACCAAAAGTTCTAATTAGGTCTTGTGAGATGGAGAGGATGATATTGAGTTTTTGCTCTTTTCTTTGAACTATCTAAATATTTTGGTAACCCTAGGCTTTCCGGGTCCTTGTATTGTGGGTTATTTTGGAAAACGTAATAGGTGGGCGTTGTGCAGTCTAGTGCTGCATTACGGGCTTTCCGTGGGGCTGCGTTAAGCTAAGACCTCCGCTGCTCAGTTTTGTTCCTGCTGTTGTTTATTGTGCTGTGCACTTGCTGCTAGCCTAAATATTGGGCTATGTTATACTGCTAATTAAGCCCCAAAAAAGGAGCTAAGTTGTCTTTATAATTGATAGATGAATCATGAAAGGAAGATGTCAAAATTCAATTGTCAAAATAGGTAGACACCTTGTTGACCGCATCCCATCAGACCATTGACAAATTGACAATTCCTTTTTTCGTATAATGACAGGGGAAGATCTTCTAAGGGACGAATAAGAATCGGATCTAGATAGAATTATTGATTATAAAACCTTAATGTATATGTAAAAGTTTTTCGTATAATTGTTCGAGAAAACTTATTCTGAATAAGAAGTTGAGAGGTTAAATATATACTTTTACTTTCTTTTTTCAAGCACTGCCACTGTAGGTTAACCTAATTAAAAGATAATAATTTGAACAATAATTTGAGTGAAAAGAAATGAAGTTGTCTCACTTGAAACTCCTAGTATCAGTCCAAAAAGATGGCTTAGCTTGCCTATATTTCTTCTATTATTTAATCACACCAAATCAGAGTGGAACAAGTCGGACCTCAATAATTTTTGATCAAAATTATACAGCTTTAGGCCCCGCGTCTTAATAAAATCAAGGAAAATCTTTAAGATTTCCCACAATCATTAGTTTGGAGACATTTATTGAAGGAGCCTTCACACTTTAAAGTAATAATACAACTATATGATGGTAATTCTTGAATAAGGAATTTCTCTATCTTTAAAGATAATACAAATTATATTCATTATCTAGATTGTTGAATAAGGAACATTCGACAAGCAAATAATTAAGAAGACAAAAGAAAAACATCGAGATTTAACATGATTCAATAACAATGTGCTAGATACATCCATATGTAATTTCTCCGTTTAGTATCTTTAAAGATAACGTGATTTATTATCTTTGAGGAGAAATAGTTCAAATTACATGATATAGAGGGTTTATATAGTACCCTCCTTTCACTCTTATATCATCATAAATTTTGACGTAAGAAGCAATAGTAGGGTGATGGAGGAATGGTTAAAACTCTTAATTCTATTCCCTGGGGTCGTAGATTCGAATTTTCATCTTGACAATTTCATTTTTAATACTTGTATATGAGAATGACATGGATAAGAGGTTATTGAAAGAGAGATGATGACACGTGGCAGATTGCAACTCTTACCTACGTTAAAAACTTAGGAATATCTACAATTTTGACTTAAGAGCTTTGACATTTGAGAATGGTGATCTAGCTCCTCCATCTTTCTCATAAAAAATGAATTCTTCAATTCTACAATCTCTGACTTTTTAATTCGTATGTTTTACGTATTTATCTCATTGCAAACGTCTTTTTTTCCAGTCAACTTCCAACATCTCTATATTATATAAAGCCAATGAGACCCCCCAATAACTTCATTATCTCACCAAAATAACCAATAATAATTGACAATGTATCCTACGTCTAGCATTACTATTTTGCTCTTTGTTTCATTAGTTTCAGCAGTATGCAACCCTGCCTTAGGCCTCAAAGGTTGTGATTACCCGGCCATATTCAACTTTGGCGACTCGAATTCCGACACGGGCGGTGGAGCTGCCGCCTTTTTCCCGGTGGCGCCGCCTTTCGGAGAGACTTACTTCCATAAGCCTGCTGGGAGGCGTTGTGATGGGAGAGTCATCATTGATTTCATTGGTAAAAATTCAATTACTATTACGCTCTCTTTGCTTAATCTTTGTTACTAATATCTTGCTCTAGGTGGTTAAATGCTTGTAATGAGCTCCTAGTTATGTTTATAGATTTCAGAAATAAAGCATATGTAGTTACTAATTAAGGTTAGTTGGCATTAGCTTTGAACATCACTCTTAAACTGTTATCTTTTGGCACACCTGTGTTTTTGTAATAATTTGCTAAGAACATAACTAATAATTTACTAGGTAATAATGATACTTAGTGAATCAATCTCACTTATATATATGTAGTATGTTTTTACAACGTCAATTATATAAAATTATCATTGGAAATGAGGGAGAGGGTTGCCCAAACCAAAAAATGTCCCAAAACGTGATTATATATTCAACACTCACGACTGAATATGTATATACTAGGAAAAACAAAGTGAAAAAAATAAATAAATAAGGGAGAATTACTAACGTATAGACCGAACATTCAATCAAGCAATTTCCTCCTCTCCCTAATTCTTGTAACACTTGTAATTTGCGATCTTGAATGATCTACTTTGACTATTAATATCTCCAATTTATATAAGTAAAATTATATATAAAAAAAAATTGATATTTATAAACTACACATGGTGAATAATCTAATAAGTGATGCATGAATCATGGAAGATAAGTATTTTAGTCTACTAAGAGATGGCCTTGGACTTTCCCATCCAGCAACATTTTTAAGACTAATTAGCAATTTTGATTGATAATAGTCATAATACAGTGTTTCATATTTTGTAGTGCTACTGTGCTAGTTCATTGTAAATCTTATTTGTATTAGTATCTTCCTGCATCCTGTTACACTTACAGAAAAAGTGGGCAAACAAGCTAAGTATAAGTTTGCATTAGTAGTGCTATTTCATTGTATATTCAAAGTATTAATACATAGCTGAACTAATTACAATTATCTTGGTTGCAGCCCAAAGTTTCAACTTACCCATGTTAGATGGGTACTTAGACGCCACAGGAACAAACTTTAGCCATGGTACAAATTTTGCATTGGATGCAGCCACAATTGCACCTGCAAAGCTTAGCTTTCTCTTTGGTGGATTTCCCTTCAGTCTTGATGTAATGGTTGGTCAGTTCCAGTTTTTCAAATCCAAATCTCAAACCGTCACCAAACAAGGTTAAAATTAAGTCATTTACAACCAAATGACAACTTTTTTACTTGATTTTTAGGAACTTTTTTTTTGACACTTTAGTTAACAACATAATCTATCAATTCACAGGTGGAGTATTTAAGGATCTATTGCCCAAGGATGAATTCTTCCCAAAAGCATTATACACTTTCGACATTGGTGAAAATGACCTCACTGATGGATTTTTTAACAATCTAACCAAGGACCAAGTAATTGCAACTATTCCTGATATTATCAACAGATTTGTTGTTGATGTTAAGGTAAACATTATGCACATAATAGGCTTTGTTGGTTACTTTAATTGGACTAAGTGTAATGATAGTAGGTGTTAAAACATATTGTTGTGGTGATGAAATTGCAGAATGTGTACAATATGGGAGCTAGATCATTTTGGATACACAATGTTGGACCATTTGGATGCCTTCCATATGTCTTGGCTGGTTTGCAGTTCGCGGAAGACCAGATGGATGCCGTTGGTTGTGCAAAACCGCCCAACGAGGCGGCTCAAGCTTTTAACCAAAGGTTGAAGGTGGCTGTTGCTCAACTAAGAAAGGACCTCCCATTGGCTGCCATTACATATGTGGATTTATACACTCCCAAGTACTCTCTTTATACTCAACCTGAGAAATATGGTATGTACTACACTACTTCATCTTGCTTCTTATATTTCAATTTCATGCATTAGCCCACCTATACATCAATCATATATGTCTCATATTCTAGTAGATAAAATGTTTTAGTAACCAAAATTTTGACGCGCAGTATCCAATATTACAATATTTTGAAACTATAAACTCGAGTTGATTACATATAGGGCCATTTAAATAAAAAAGTGTATTTGACTGTGTCATATCTTAAAATTGGCTCGATCTGCTACCATAATTTAGACTTGGTCTTAAAGATTTGTTCTTAAATTTGAAAACTCTCGTATGTGATTTAGGATTTGAGCATCCATTGGAAGCATGTTGTGGTCTTGGAGGAGGCAAGTATAACTTCAACAATCAAGCATTATGCTCACAAACTGTCACCATCAATGGTACCCAAATGTTCGCCGGTTCGTGTTCGAATCCTAAGGCTCGGATTAATTGGGATGGAGTTCACTATACTGAGGCAGCTAATAAAGTTTTGTTCGATCTAATTGCTTCTGGAAAATTCTCTGATCCTCCTCTTCCCTTAAAATTTTCATGCCATAGGATTTAATACTTATCTTCCTCTTTGTAATTAATAATGTCTTGTGTACTGGCTTTTTATGTTGATGTTATTTTTTCTAAGACCAATAAATTCTTTTTTTTCCCATCTCAATTAAGTTTAGATAAAAGAATTAGCCTATGTTTATTCAAGTTGTAATCATAAATTCTAAGCTATATATGAATGATTAAGAGAATGCTAATTTGATAAACTCTATGAAGCTGAAATCCGACCAATTATATTGATTTAGAACAAAGAATATTCATTTTGAATCAATTTGGTCTTACACTCTTACTACAATCTTCTCAATGTTCATATTCCAATCCAACCATACTAGTCTTATATGCACGCGATGCGTGCACCATATTGGTTTCAAAATTAACATAATCGATGATATAAGTAGTCTTATCATATGGGTTCCAACCATATAAACGAAGCAAGATTTAGTATAGTGGAAAGAAGAGAGCTTTCCAACGTTGAAGTTGGGGTTCAATCCCCACTAAGGCACTTTGAAATTAGGATCTCCTTATTATTCCCCCTGTCTCAAGTATCTGCCCCATTAGGATCCGAGCGGGGTCCGACTACTTCTTCTTACCAAAAAAAAACGGTATAACTATGACATTATAAAAGTTTAAAATATTATATATTATTTTGTGCATCGTATATATAAATTTATTCCTCAAATCTATTTAGAGTTGAATTGAGTTTGTTGTATTATAGATTTATATAGCATTTTTAGTCATATTGTTGCAATGGTGTCAAAGGAAACTTTAGTCAAATTGTTGCAACTTGCAAATGGCGGCGAAATAACGATAACTTCTACAAGATGCTACAAATGGCGGTGAAACAACAACATTTTATTCGAATTAATTGCTGCAAATGCTCTTGTTCTTTTCTTTTCTTTTTCTCCTTTTCTCGAAACTCTTATCCCAATTTTTTTATTAAAAGAATAATGAAGAATTAGTCAAAACAAATATTGTATTCGGAATCCTTAGGTATTACTCATAAATTGTAAATATATAGTTCTTTGTTAAAAAAATCAGTTTTTTTAGGTATTACTCGTAATTAATAAATTTATAACAAATTATGCGTTGTTTAGTATAATAAATAACTTTTTGTCTGGTGTAAACGAGGGCTGGAATAAATAACTATATCTTCGTTTTTTTAGTTGTATCATATTGACTTATACACTATTTATGTTCTTCACTTTGACCACATTCTATTATTTACGCGTTGTTAAAAAATAGTCAAGTGAGGTCTTGTCAGATTCTTCTCGGTATGTAGTTACAAAATTTCTACGTATACACAATTGTAGATATAAGTGTTTGAAATTGTGCATTGATAAATGTACCAAGGATTTTGGATACAATTTAGAAGATGTAGGAAGTATTTAATTTACAGTGTATACTTTAGAACATCATATCCTAAATTTAGAGTTGCTCTTGGTCTTGTAAGAAACCGCTTAATTTTATTTTGTAATTAGGCAACAGACCAAACTCATTAGAAAAAAGTGAATGAAACACCTTTTTGGATAAATTAATGGAAAAATTGTCAAGAATAAGTCAATCTTTCGCGGTATTCTTTTAATAAGTTAAACTTGGATAATCCTCGAATAAGTTAAATTTGATATTACTTAAACTTTTAACAAGTCAAATGACATATAAATTATTCAACTGGTAATATACGAGGCTTTTCTTAAATTTTAATTTATTATTTCTATGTTCCTTCTCTTCTTCTACTTTCCATCCCCAACTATTTTTGTGTTCTTAAACCGGTTTTAACTTGTTAAAAACAAATATCCTTAAAAGGTTAACTTATTCCAAAATTATTCAAAGTTTAACTTATTAAAAGAAGACTGCGAAAATGTTGATTTATTCCCGATAATTTTTTCTTAAATTAATAGGCTTAAATTAGGCCCTGTTCAATTCACCATAAAATAATAATATTCAACAAAAATAAGTTCAGTTCAGTAACAAGTTCAGTTCAGCAAAAATAAGTTCAATTACGTAAAAAATAAGTTGAACTGAACGGGACATCCTTACTAACTTTTGAAATTCATAAGACCTAAGTAATGTAACCCTGGAATTTGGCGGGAATTAGAGTAACGTTCACCTAATCTTATAAACCCTATCAGCTTCTCTTCCCCAAAATGAAGAAATCATTTCACCCAAACCCTAATTAAAAATTCCAATGTATGAATTAGAGATGAGAAAGAGGAAAGTAAATTGGTTGAATCTCGATGAAGAAATTCTTGCGGAAATTACCGATCGCATTGATTGCCATCATACTCTTTGCAAATTTCGTTCAGTTTGCAAAAAATGGCGTTCATTTTCCCGCTTTTCAAGTCACAGATTATATTCTACACTACCTCGTCAAATCCTATCTTTTGATTACAGATTTAAATCAATTATTGGTTGCGAAGATCGTCTGAAATTCTTGGTTGGTAGTGTTGTATATCTAATTCAACCCCTTAATCAAAACCCTAATAATTCCCCTAAATTTTGGGTTGTTTCTTTTGAAGAATTGAACCCGGGTTTGTTAAGAATTCGTTACCCTCTTACTAAATCACCAATTGTAAATTTTCCAAATAATTTCCCTAAATTGTGGAATTCGGCAAATTTTAGGGTTTCACTAATTGGGAAAGGGCTTAAATTCTGCTTCTCTAATGGTGATGAGGGTGTTTTTGACCTTGATCGATATGATCGCCGTCAAGAGTCGCATATATGGAATAGTTTTCCCACTAACACTAAAGTGGCTTTGTATTTGTCTAATGAACATGATTTTCAGTATTATTTTGATCATTCATTTGTGGTGTTGGTGCTTGATCATGGGGGTGTTTTGGGTGTTATACGACGAGGGAAAATGTACTACTTGAGTGATGATGATGATGCACGTTTCGACGACATTGTGAATTACAAGGGGAAGGTTTGTGCTATAGATCGTAAAGGAGTTGCTTATCTTATTGATGGTTGTGAATCGAGGAAAATGAATGTTATATCTGGACCAATTTGTGCTTGTGATGCTAGTGATTGCCGTAAGGTTTTGGCGGAATCACATGGGAAGTTGTACATGATTGTTAGAGAGTGTTACAAGTTTCGGGTTTATAAGTTGAATGAGGGGCAACATATGTGGGAGGAGGTTTATAGTTTGGATGATAGAATATTGTTTGTGACTCTTGATGGTTGCTATTTTGTTGAAGCAAATGATATTGTAGGATGTAGAGGGAATTGCATTTTATTCCCCAAAAACTGTTTTCCTAATTATTCTAATGAATATGATGATGTATTGTTTAAAGGAGCAAGCAAGTTTCTTGAAATTGGTGTATTCTATTTGAATGAGGATCGTTCTCGGCTGATATCATATTATCCAGGCTTATCTGATATGTTCTGGCCACCTCCTTCATGGCTCTGGCTGAATAAACGCTCTTTTACATGGTAAGGATCATAGCTTTTAACCTTTTGTACATGGAATCTAATCTACAGATGTAGTTTTCTCTCATTCATTTATGTGCACTCTTCAAAAAAAATCGTGGGTCGATGTCCAGTTTATGATGCTCACAACTAATGAATGGTTGTCTGTTTATGTTGTAGTACAAATTGAAATCAGGTTAATCATAAGGTTAATCATAAGGTTTTGTAGTACAAATTGAAATTAGGTTAATCATAAGGTTTTGTTAAATTCGGCTTACTAACAGTTTCCGAGATCTAACAAGGAAAGTGTATTGGATCCATTAATGGATCAAATAGTTTGATGGTGTTCATGATATTGGTTATTCCAATGCCTTAAATATTTGACTTTCTAATGTTTGGTAACCATACCTTATTATGCGGTGAAGCTGCTGAGCACTTAATTTTATTTGTACGGTGTTATATAAAGATGTCATATTCTGATGTTGTTATGCCTCAGTCATATTGTTGCTGGTATGCATAAAATAAGTACCTTGTTGAGCATGTATCATAGACAATAGCTTCAATGGAAAAGTGGCACTGACGATGCAAATATGCCTTTTGTGACTATAGGCCTTCTGAAGAAGATGAGTTACAACAGGTGTCTCCCAAGCAAGAATGTGATCAAGTTTACTTGTTTTCTTTCGATTGTTTCATTTTCTTGTTCATGGGATGAAATTTGTCTTCTCTCATACTGAAGCCTAGATATTGTTGTAGATGTCCCAGGCAAGAACTGTGACAATTTAATTCCTAGTAGAGACTGGTCGGAGCTCCCCAAAGAATTGCTGAAAGTGATTGCTGATCACCTTACATCTTGTTTAGATTACAGCAGATTTCGTGCAGTTTGTAAGAAATGGCATTCTAGTTGCCATCTTTCTGGCCCCCTCTTATATTCCCAATTGCCTCATCGAGTCTCAACTGGTTGCGTCCACTCAGATCGCTCCGCTTTCCTTGTGGCTAGAAACGTTTATCTTTTGCGACCCATTAATAAACCAATCACTGAGTCCTCAAAACCCTGGTTGATCTCAGTTGAAGACTTGAACACGGGCAAGCTCCAATTTTGCCACCCCCTCAGTAAAATTCCCTTTAAGAAGCTGCCAATGAATTTCCCAAAATCCTTGAATTTCTCTGAGTTTCAGGTATCAAAACTTAGTTTTGGGTTCAAAATTTGTTTTTCTGATGGTGATGAAGATGTCTTCAGCGATGATGGGTTCTCAAAGCCGTGGTCTGATTACCCTGCCCCAAATAAAGTGATATTGTTCTCTGAAAATGCAACCTCCATGTATGATTGTGTACCAGTTGTTTTGTTCCTTAATCAAGGAGGTACTTTGGGGTCATTTATTTTGAAGACTAACCAGCGGGGCTATCTCAGATCGAGGGAAAACCGTTGTATTGACGATATAGTAAAATACAAAGGACACATGTGTGCTGTAGATTCTGAAGGAATAGCATACCTCATTGACATTAAAGATGGTTTTGATATGAGGATTGTTGATGTTATCTCAGAGCGATTGCCTCAACAGGGTTCAACTTTTTCATACAAACATAGGCGTAAGCTGTTGGTGGAATCATTCGGAGAACTCTACATAATTGTTAGAGACTACTGGGATATTAAGGTGTATAAGCTGTCTGAAAAGCTGGGTAAGTGGAAGAAGGTGGATGATTTAGGAGATAGAATTCTGTTCGTCAGTTTTGATAACTGCTTCTTTGTGGATGCCAAAGATATTCCCGGGTGCAGAGGAAACTGTATATTGTTTCCTAAGAACTGTTTTCCTCTGCATTCCGGAGGATATTCTCCTGATTATGAGTTTTTTAATGGAGAGCAGAATCACCTTACAATTGGTGTGTTCTACTTGGACGAGAATCATTGTAAGGTGATATCATCTTACCCAAGTTTATCTGAGCTGTTCTGGCCGCCTCCTTCTTGGCTCTGCCCTGATTCACAGTTGTTTCCCTGGTAATAGTTTTACCCTTTATATACTTAAATCTGTTAATTTTTAAGTGAACACTTGCCTGACTGTGTTGTTAAGGTTGTTTGGGGGATCATATTACTGAATGTTGGTTACATGCTTCTCCTTCCGTTTCGAGTTAGCTTTAGCAATGTAGAGTTTTTTGCTTATCGATTTATTGCAGTATTTTGCTTTGGGAGAACTCTGGATGTGAGGACTTGAGTAGCTGTGCATTTATTTAAACTTTCTTCTGAATGTAAGAGTGTACACAGGGAGAGGACTTAAAATTTTCTATTTTTTTGGTTCAAGGAAATCTATTCTTTTTTTACTCTGCTTATGCAACATTCTTTTAGGTTTGATTTTTAGATCTATAAAGTCTTGATTTTTTTTCTTAATTCATCAAATTTTCGTTCTAAGTCTGTTTCTTTCTATTCTGAGTTACTATCGTATTTGCTTGCTGAGTTATTATGGAGTGATTTTCAGCCCTATAAACCCTTTTTTGGCTTCTTTAACTTGCTGAGTTATTATGGAGTGAGTTATTATGGAGTTATTATGGCTGCGTTTTTGTGGTGGCTGCGAAGGGCATAAAGGTGGTGCGAGTGGTTGTGGTGGTGTTGCGGACAGAGCATGGGCTGCGAATGGTTGGGAATCGCGGGAGCAGGGGTTGCGGTCGACCGGTGGTGTACTGGTGTTGCGAACAGGGGAGGAGGTGCCGGCGGGTGGGTGGCGGTTTCATGAATGGGGAAGGGGGAGGAGGGGGTGGGGGTGGTTATGGGTTGGAAGGGAAGGGAGGAGGAGGAGTTGGGGGTGGTAGTGGGGGTTGGCAATGGGGGTTGACCGGTGGGGTGGTGGGGTGGGTTTATTTTGTTATTTTTTAAGTTTTAATTAAAAACTTACCCTTTCTTCAGGTTACCGGTAATTTATCTCGTTTAAAATAAGTGGGGTATAAAGGTTGCATTATTCCAGAATAATCGAAAGGTTGCATTATTATTTGCGAATCGCCCAAAGGTTGCATTATTTGAAGCAATTTTTCCTTTGGAAAGTACATATTGAGGCAAATCTAACAATATTCCACATGAATATGTTATTCATTACGTATATAAACTCAAAGACAATCGAAATTGCAATGTGACTAGTGCTCAAAGTCAATATGTAGCAAAATAAAATGAGACTGAGGGAGTAGAATGTAGTAGCCTGAGGGAGTATATCTGTACAACTATCGTTTAATTAGTATTGTATTAACTGCTTTGCTACCAATCATATTTTATTTTTTGAATCGATGACTACTCTTAGATTTGGAAGAGGATAATTTACAAGTAGCAAGAAAGCTCCTTGTTTATCACAAAAAGATTACTCAAGACATTACAAGTATTGAACTAGTGATGGAATGAATGTCAGTAAATGAGTTGTCAACTAGTTGTAATGGAATGCGGTATTCCTAGTATTATGCATAGTATTGAAGTCTCAGCGTGTTCTTTTGGACAGAATTAGTTGAAAAACATTTCAGTTGAGATCTATTAATTTCAGTTCAATTTAGTTCAGCTCCTTTTGTGTTACAATTTCAGTCTAGTTCAATTTAGTTCAGCTCAACTCTATTCAGTCCAAAAGAATAGAGCCTCGGTGATTGAGATAAATTTTTTTGGTAGTCCTAGTGATAACTTCAAGCACACACTTTCACCTGATCCTGTGAGATGTGTTATTGTCCGTACTGATGTAGAAGCACCCTTCATCATATGCACATTAGGTTTTTTTGATAATATGATACCCTTTTAGATATATCTGACATTTGAGGAGTATTGATTATTTACTGGTGTATAGCTTGAAAGTGTTTGGGACTACATAAGCAAAATGCTCTACATGTTTAAAGGTTTAAAGCTAACTGGAACCAGTAATCTATGTCAGTGAAGCAGAAGATGAGCATATGGATTCCACGAGTACAAGTGAAAGCAGCTCGGAGGATGAGGAAATAGCTACAGATGGTAATCAACCTTAAGCACCTATCATGCTGCAAGTCTTCTATTCCCACTTATTTATGTTTGCGGTAACGATAAAGAATGGTAACCTAACTTCTTATGTTTTGTCCCAGAATCCACATGGGGACCCGATGATGAATTATTTCCGAAAACCAGGGCAACTGTTGAGGTAATTTGATCAGCAACTATCAAAGTTCTTATGCTTGTATACTAAGCTATGTTACTTGGACTCCTTATATAACCTAGAGCTCCTGTGTTAGATATTCTCACTCTTCTGCCGTGTGTATGGGCACTTGGGACCAAAAAACATGAAGCTTTGTTCTCTAATTTAGCCGATCCTGACACTTGGATAGTTGGGCACGCACCTGTGTCCGACATGAACTCTTAAGTCAGATTATCTACTAAAACCTTATATTTTCTTTTAACTGAAATATATTATGACTTGAAACTTGAGACCATTAGGTTAGTTTAATTATAGATGATAAGACACCTGCTGGAGCCTCAATTTTGTTTGTTATTACCATCAACAATTTCTTGATGTTATGCAGAATCTTAAAAGCTCTTCGGTGGTGAAATTCGAAGGTGTTGATGTAAGGTCTGATTTGGTCCCTTATCTAAAGAAGATTTTGAAGATGTATGATTTCATGGAAGGGCATGCAGTCCGAAGTAACAGCCTTCTTACATGGGCATTCGAGTCACTCGCCAAGATGATGATTATAATTCAAAACAACAGGGGCAAGAAAAAGTCGTTGTTGGACGAATCTCAGGCTGAATATCTGAACTCCACCCTCGCTGATCTTCAATCACTGAGTTTCACATTAGGGTGGATGGTTCCTCTAGTTGAGAAGACTTTGGCTCTTTATAAAAGCAAGGAGCCAGCGGATAGAGTGATGGAGCTTAAGGTAGAGAGATACAGGCTCCTTGGAAAACTTCATGAAGTGGAAAGCAAGATAGTTGATCAGTATAGACTTGTGGATCAGTCTTGATGCTCTGTGCGACATTAGTTTCTAGTCAAGGACTTCTTTGTTTGGGCTAGTTTTTCTCTAATTTTGTCATTGTATCTAAGTCGCCCACATCCTCATGGAGGCAATTTGTTCAAATGAAGGATGCCTCCTTATTGTTTTCTCAATGTTTTTTATATGGTTATTGTCACTTTAGCATGCTATGCTCATTTACGATCCGTTTGGTAGAACACGGAACAATTTCATCGTAAAAGGATTTTTTATGTAAAACATTGACAATGGAAAATACAATTGAAAAGGTAGTATCATACAATAACTTACTCTATGCCTTGTATTTACCTATGAAAATGTCAATCCAGTAAGTCACGTGCCTTGATTACAAATGCACGTGACTTACTGAATTGACTCTTTGTAATTGTATTTTCATAGGTATATACAATCCAGATCCGTTTTCCATAGGTTAATCTAGATGTGGTCTAGATTCGTCGGTTCCTAAAAAAAGGACCAAAATCTAGATTTGTGGATCTACTGGGTTCAAGAATTCAAAACGAACCTGATCTGCTCTTTTATGTTCAAAAAGTTAGTGTATATTTTCTGAGCGTCTATCCGTGTACTTTTTTTACAAAAAAATACATAAATATTATTTTAGCATGGGTAAACACAAAAAAAATTCATGTTTTATTTACTTGCGAGTTAATGCTTGAGAGTAACTTTATTATAATTGTTACTTAGTGTTTAGTGTTTACATCATTACCTTATTTAGTACTATTTTAAAATATATCTAAAAAATCAGATATATGGGTCGGATCTAGATCTCAAGAGCACGACCGAGATCCTTTTTCAAATCACATAGGGCCTGTTCTGTTCAGCTTATTTTCAGTTCAGTTCAGCTCTAATAAGTTCAGTTCAGTTCAGCTCCAATAAGTTCAGTTCAGTTCAGTTCAGCTCTAATAAGTTCAGTTCAGTTCAGCTCCAATAAGTTCAGTTCAGCTCCATTCATTATTTAACCATTTTGTTTAATATATTATTATTGGTCTAATTTATTTTACTTATTATTATTGTTGTATATATTATTATTATTTATATATATTATTATTATTTATATATATTATTTTTTTATTATATCTTTACTCATTATTATTACTATTATTATTATGGCTGAGCAAGGTTTGGGTTGGTGCGCGATTTAACCAAATTTCATATCAATATGAGTATTCTAATTTGCAATTGTTGTTTTATTTTACCGACTAGCTATTCACTATTATACTATACAAGTAAACTTCAAAAAATTAGAAGATATGAAAAAATTACAAAGTTGCTAATAATACTGCAGTACTATTTATGGTACAACATTGTCGTTACGTTGCATATTAAAGATACTTTGGCGGTTTGTGGGGGGGTTTGGCGTATCTCTATCATAGACCAACCCACCACATATCGTGGTTTGGTTAGAAAGCACACATCAACCCATGTTTTAAGCTAATTATTATTATAATGATAATATTAATTTACTTCTTACACATTATTGTTATTATATCATCATCATCATCAAGTATTAATATATTAATACTAATAATAGTAATTACTCTATCAGTAATTATTATTTATAAAATTAATTTATCATTATTATTATTATTTATTTATTTATGATATCATTTAATAACATCAAAAATAATATTATCATTATTCATTTGATATTATTCTAAATTATTAGTTTAACTATTAGTACTTAGAATTATTATTACTTATTATTGAATATTCATAATAATTATTATTTACTTATTATTTATATATTTGTTACAATTTAATTCAACAGTTCAGTTCAGTTCAGCTCTAATAAGTTCAGTTCAGTTCAGTTCAGCTCTAATAAATTCAGTTCAGTTCAGCTCTAATAAGTTCAGTTCAGTTCAGTTCAGCTCTAATAAGTTCAGTTCAGTTCAGTTCAGCTCCAATAAGTTCAGTTCAGTTCAGTTCAGTTCAGCTAGAATTAGCCGAAGAGAACAGGCCCATACTGGATCCAAATCCAGATTCGTCAAAGCTAAAATATGAAGAATGCATAGACTCATCACCAACCCTAACCATAACGCTACCTCTTGTCCTCTTTTGTACAACAAAGTTGGACTTTTCTTAACATAAAGACCTTATAAAAATATACAATTTTTTATTAATTATCAAACACCCGAGTGTACCAAAAACATAGAGTACTCAAGCCTATTTTTTGCTCATTACTCATAGCCTTGTGTGTACCATGGTAGACTCCGAACATATGAATATATAATGAATACTCTCTAAAATTATTATTCACATAATCACATGCAAAATAGCATAGTCCTCACAAAGTCACGGTAGAAAAAAAAGGTTGAAAAAATATGAATGTCACGTAAAATATGAACACCTAGAGGGGCTAGAGCCCGTGGACATTAATTATGTGCAACTGCACCCAATGCTTATAAGAGTTATGTTACACAAAATCAGTGTTGAAGGGTAAATATATTGCGCAACGTGTTTGATTTGTTCCGTCAAGTTACAAAATAATGCAATTTTGTATTTTGCTGTTAGAGGGAAAAGGAAAGGTGGTCCAGAATTAGACATGTATGTCACATACTCACACAGAAGAAAACAAAGTGGAGGGTATCCGTTCCTGTGTATTGTTTGTAAGGATGTTCTAAGGTTGTACGTGTAGTTCATTTTTTTGTCTGCCGCAGAACTTAGAAGAAACTATGAATCCACATCATCGCAATGTCTTCTAAGGTATAAATCTTCCAATACTTAGTATCATGTGGACTGTTCCCCTGTTCGGATATGCTTTGTTATGAGTATTGAAATCAATTTTTACTCACATAAATTAGGTATTAGTAATACAATATAGAGAGATCATATAAATATATTATCCTAATACATTTTCTTAATTTTCACGAGGTATAATTATGGACAAATTGGTACAATGTCTTGAAAATAATACATTAGAGATTTTTTTTGTAAAATTATGGAACTGAATATGAATTTGACAAACAAAAAACCTTCTTTTGACAACCATCTCGCACACAAAATGATAATCTAAAAGTATGTTTGTTATGATCATATTGAAGATGTACGATTAGCAAGTAAGTTAAATTGTGAACACATTGTCACAATGTAGAATAATCATACGACATAGTATAAGATAAGCAATATCAGGATTAACAACGAGAAGTTGCCGCAACAAAATAATCTTAGTAGTCGTGTATGCCACAACTCTACTTTTAGCTTCAGCGGACGACCTTAATCCAATACAATTGGTTGTGTCGTTCAGCCTTAAGACTCGGGAGATCAAAATCATCCCAAGTAAAGCACCATAAACATTAGTATAATGACAACTATCATGACAACCAACCCGATCAACAACATAATAGGCAATGGCAATTATGGAAGGGCTATTGTGATGAAGATATAAGCTACTCCCTCTATTTTTTTAATATGTGCATTTTTTCATTTTGCGGTGTTTTTTTAAAATTGGTAAACTTCTACCTTTTCTCATAAATAGAAGGTTGGTCCACTTCATTATTACATTTCTCTCCTACTATTTCTTTCTTTCTCTTTATCTTTTTCATTTATTCCTTACTTTTACAATCCTTTTCTCTTACTTTTTCACTTTTTTCTTGATCCGCATGCAAAAGCAAATAAAAGGAGTATAATCTAGAATACCTGGTAATATTTGAATATTCAAGTAAGTAAGGAGCATGCACATACATCATGTTAACCACATAACAATTATACAGATAACTCATATTTTACTCTTGTATCATCAACTATACTATGAATGATAGTAAATGGGAGTGCTTTTGTAAATGGTTTTTGTGACTTTTTCATTAATTTATCTTTTGAATTCTTTTTTTTTCTTTGATAGGAATATTTTGACTTCTTTTTATGTGATCAAACAACCAAAATAAGTATTTGATAAATAACTTCTAAAGCAATTGAAAAGCCAAGCTTTTAGCTAAGCGCCAAAAAATACCTCTGGGTAAAAACGGAAAGGTTATAATTGGACCATAAGGTATATATTTTGAGCTTATTCACGAGTGTTACAAATCAATTTAATCTGACTAGTTCTCTTCACCTTGTTTTTCCTGAACTTAACTAAATTTATTGTAGTTAATTTTATAAGGGCGCTAAAAGTTATTGGAACTTATTTAAACTTATTGGACCTCATTAATGCTTATTAGACCTATTTAAAATTTGTCTAAACTTACTAAATCCGTAACTTACTTTTTGAGGAGAAAAAATACACCCTTATTGAACCAAAGTGCAATTTTAAATCGTCTGGAAAAACAAAATTTTTCACATTGTCCAAGGTGTAACTTTTCTTGGGATTTATGTGAATTGGAAAGTTGTATTTTGGAACAAAATAGGAGCAGTCGCAAATCGCAATTTGCAAATGTGATATGTGACATGAGAACGTGGTTTTTCCCAAGAGTTTGACTTGGGCTTTCAAAAGAAGAGGCCTCTTTTTCTTGTTAGATTTAAAGATGGTGTGCCCAATGGAGCTGTCACCCTTTTGCCTTGTGTTCTTTGTTTGTGGAGACTGGGGTCCTTTTTCCCATTCTCCCTCTTGGAGCCAGCCTAAAATTACTTGGTTTAAAAATTTTCTTTCCATTTTTCCAAAAGATATTTGAGAGAATCTTTGGAGTTAGTACTTGTTTAGTAATATAGATGTGTGTATCCAATTATAAGTGTTTCTGTTTAAATTGTATATTAGAAAGAAAAACCATTTTTCGACTTCAATTATTATTTTTAAAGATGCATAAATTGATAAGTAAAACTCATATTCAAAAGTTTCATTTTATTTTCTCAATCCAATTGGATTAATCCCTTTTCTATTTTTCTCCTTAATGTAACTAATATTTGGTGAGCTTAATTAAAACAAATTCCATTGTTATATCAAAACTGATCACGACTATACATAATTTTATTAATAATTAATTAGGAAAAAAATTTGTCTTTGTTATGCTACTAGGAAATACCCAAGCAATGTTCTATTTTCTAGTTTATCGATGAAAATCGGATTTTTCAAAGAAGCATTTGTTAACTACAAGGTGTAAGGCCTCTCTATATATTTTCAGTGACATCATTTATTTAGTTTGCTGCATTTAGTTTAGAGTTTGAGGGGGGCACTTACAAATTTAGGATGGAATTTTTGAAGAGAAGCCAACTACAATGGATTTGTATGTTTTAGCATATATTGCAAATTTCATTCAAGTAGTCTCAATCTATTTAAAGCGTGGTTGGTTCGTGTTTTTTCCAACCCAAGAACAGAGTGAAAGAATATTTCTGTTTCATTAAGTTTGGTTGGACTCATTAAAGTTTTCATTCCCTTATGAGCCTAAATCAGATCCCAGCCCATTGAAACCCTTCCCCTACATGTGGAAACAAACTCATTCCCCCCTCATTCCACGCTCAGCGACTTGGAGGCAATTTGGAGGCGCTCATTTCTTCCAAACTCAGGCGATTTTCAGGTATTTCTCTCTTCTTTACTTTGTTTTCGAGTTTTTTTTTTCTCACCATTTTCTGATGGAAAAAGTTTCGATTCTTGTTTCTCAATTTGTAAAATGCATTTTTCGTGTAAAAATCTATGCTATTATGTTCGTAATTCTAGGTTTTTTGATGTGATTTTGAGCTTTTATGTTGTTCATTCTAGTTTTTTTTTAAAAATCATTTTTCACCATTTTCGTGCTCAAATAGCTTCGATTCTTATTTCTCATTTAGTAAAATTCATTTTCATGTATGAAACTATGCTAATGTGTTCGAACTCTTGGTTTTTTTAATGTGATTTGATTTTTTATGTTCTTCAAATCTTCATTATAGGTTTTTTGATGCGATTTTTATGAATTCGTGGAAAACAATGTTGTGGTTTTTTTATGCTATTTATGATGTGTACGAATCTATGCTAATGTGTTCGAATTACAAATAGGATGGTACACCCGGGTGCACCGTGCGCACGGTGCACCCGAATACAATCTGGGCAACAGTATAAGTATCAAACGCGTACCACTATTACCATGTAGGTAGCTTGGCTCAATTGGTCTTGAGGTTTATGCGCTTGGCATGTAGTGGCAGTTGGTCATGGGTTTGACTCCCATGCCAACCATTTATGATTTTTTTTTTACGTTTGTCTTTTCCTCCTCTTTGGCTTTGAATCTCATTGTTTAATTTTTTTTGGTTTTTCATGTTTCTTCCATAGTCTTAGTTCTTATTTTAGCTTTTTCAATTATTTTGCATATTGTTGTACTGTAATTATTTTTTTGAGGGATGTTGTACTATAATTGTTATTTTAAATTTCTAAAAAATTTATTTTACGTGCAGAATACATAATTATTATAACACGCCTTTTTTTATTTTTAATCTATCTAGTGTAATTTTAAATGTTTCGGACAATTTTGGGAATATCTTTGATGACGTGAATTCCAATTTAGCTACAATAGCTCATGCTTGGTCAAAAGCGGAAGAACTTGAACAAAAGATGGATGACAAGAGTAACAAAATATTGGATGAGGTGATGAAGTTACAAGGGATTTCTCCTTCCGAGCCACTTGAAGCAGCTACTATGTTGATTGGAGAGGAGCACAAGCTTCGGATCTTTTTTCAAGCTCCACCAAATATGAAGAAACAATATATTATGAATCTTCTCAATAAGTAGTAGTACTAGTATATTTGAGGAACGATAATAGTACTAGTAAAAATAAATATTTGAGGAACGATAGTAGTACTAGTAAAATAAAGGAAAAATTGACAAGAACAGGTCAAACTATTAGTCATCTTTTATAAACAGGCCAGACTATGGATAATCCATGAACAGTCCCAACTATCACCCCCATCTTCCATAAATAGGTCAAGTGACCGGTTCACCTGCTACAGCAGGTAAAACCTTGATTTTTTATTTCTTTTTTTAGAAAAAAGCTTTTTAATTAACTTTAAAATAGAAAAAAATATCACCCTTCCCTCACCCCACTCCCTGGCAGCCACCCCCACCCCTTCCTACACCCACACCACCATTGCCACTCAGCCCCACCCACCTCCCACTCTTCATCTTCATCTTCAACCCGAACAAACTCATCCTTCTCGTAGATTCTCCCACTCTTCATCTTCAACCTCAACCTCTTCATCTTCAACTCCAACTCCAACCCCAGAAAGTCCGATCCCCAAAATACCATAATTCCCAAATTTGTTGAGTCCCAAATCATTGAATTCAAGTTTCTGCAGATTCTTGAAACTCTCAGGAATTCTACCCATTAAATTATTGTAACTCAAATCAAATTTCAGCAGAAATTTAAGCATACCCAATGATTCTGGAACAGTACCTTCCAACCCATTATTGCTCAAATCAAGAATTCATAACTTCTCCATCTTCCATAAATTCTCAGGAATTTCTCCCCCAAAATTTTATTCCCAGAAGTGGTAAGCTTCTCTAATGAGGGTAGTTGACATTACTTCCAGTCAAAATAAACTAATCCTTCATCAGCAAACCCAATTACCCACTTGCTCAAATTCTCGTACAATTACCCACTTGCTCAAATTCTCGTACAAATCAATCAAAAGTATGAAATTTGAGTTTATTAAGAGAAATGGTGAAATGGATACGAGAAAAAAAAATACTCAAAAACATACTCAGATTGGGAGGAGGAGAATTATACGGAAAAGGGAGATTGAGTGACACAACACCACATCGTTGAGAATGAGGTGCGTATGGTCAGTATTAGAAATAAATCTGGTGAGTGGTGGTGGAAGAAGAATAGTCAGGGAGGATAAAGAAGGAAAAAATGGCTGGAAGAAGAGAGGGTGGGGGATGGGTGACCTCAAACAGATAGAAGAAAAAGGGGAAAAAAATAATTAAAAAAGGTCACGTGATTTCATTTAAGCTGTTGTGATTTCAGTTAACAGGTCACTTGGCCTGTTTATGGAAGATGGGGGTGATAGTTGGGACTGTTCATGGATTATCCATAGTCTGGCTTGTTTATAGAAGATGGCTAATAGTTTGGCCTGTTCTTGTCAATTTTTCCTAAAAAAAATTCATTGCCTTGTGTTGGATATTAGTTAATTTGACTTGTGTTGGATAGTAGTTGGATATTAGTTAATTTTGCCTTGTGTTGGATATTAGTTAATTTGCCTTGTGTTGTTTAATGAATGGTACGATGTTTTAGAATTAATACGAAGTATTTTTTTTTTCAGAATTAAATATTAAGAAAATCAAATTATTCTGAATTTCATATACATTTCTAGAAATTTTCAGATTTTTGTAGTTTATTTTTCATAATTTTTCATTTTTTTCAGAATTTAAAAATATTTATTTTGAGTTTTCCATTTTTTTGGATTTTATCATAATTTAATATAAATTTTATGGAATTTAAAAATTTTAAAATAATTTGTTAGATTTTCATCAGCAAGTGAATTTTGTATAAGATTATACTCAAAAAATGATTCCTTTTCTTAGTAACCAAACATTAAGTAAGGGAATCAAAGATGGAATGATTCCATTCCCATGCCCAACCAAACAAACATAAAAAATAACCCATTCCATTTCCATTCCACCCCTTCATTCCATTCCATTCCATTCCCTTTCCATTCCATTGTTCGAACTAGGGGTGTTAATGAGCTTAGGCGGCTCGCAAACTACTCGAGCTCGGCTCGATATTTTCACAAGATGAGCACAACTATGTTCGGCTCGAAAAGTTCGTGAACAGGCTCGAAATATTTTTTAATTACGTTTTTTTTTACATTACTACCTTAAAAATTGGTAGAATATTTTTAACAAGTCTAAGAAAATAAAATAAACTTAGTCTTAATATATTATATCTTAAAATATATTGTGTATTGTTAAGATTTTCGAACCGAAGTCGAGTTTTATTGTAACTTGGTCTTGATAATTTAAGCTCGAGAAAGCTCGAGGCTCGGCTCGAACTCGAGTAAATTGTAACGAGCCGAGCCTGAGCTACCCCAAGCTCGGGCTCGGCTCGACTCATTAACACCTCTAGTTCGAACCAAACGACCCCTTAGTTCAATAAGAAGTTGATGAAAATTTGTTACTCCGCAATTGAAATTTCAATTCGACAAGCTCTTAAAAAAAGTTGTCGAATTGCTCTTAAATAAAGTTACAATTTACACTTGTGATCGACTAATTAAATTTGTATATCGATTTCTTGCTAACCAAATCTTTATTAATGTCAAATTCTGTTATCAGAAGTTCATTAGAAAGAGTAAGAAATATACATTGAACTTGCAAATTTGCAATTGGCCTATAGAAACATAACAAAATCTTTACCTCCATGTTTGCAGGACATATAGAGGAGCCAAAACAGCTTTCAAGATTAATGGTGATTGCATGTGCTAGAGTGATAATATTTGTGAGAAATGTGTTGTCATTTTCGTCCCATGCTCTCTTGCTTCTTAAACCTTTTCCTCCATAACAACATACCCCAAAAAAAAATATGGTCCTATTGAACACATGATCATCCAATATTGGTCCCCTTTTGCTTGCTATAGAACTACTACTACACTAAAAATATACCATTATGAGAATCATTTGAGCTTGTATAATGGGGAGCACAACAATTTGCCACCCTTTTCTTCCCATCTTTATATTATGTGGATACCACAAGTAAACCAAAAGCCTAATAATGGCCAACATTTTCTAGACCAATTAATTATTGAACTTCAATGACAGAAGCGATATTCCATCCCAATTTGTGTCATGTAGACATGTATTATCCAACCGAGTTTCACTCAGTCCAAAAAAAGCTCGGATTTGGGTAGGATTTTCTGGCTAGCTCACATTTGGAGAAAAAAATAGCCTTTGGACATTCGTACACTGTTTAGTCTAAGGTCCAAAAAAGCCTGAAAGACGATCTTATTTCCGATTTGGCACAAAGATAGATCTAAAAATTAGGTCAAGCCCGACACTCATGATTGGGCCACTCTTTTGGGCAAAATCCGGTCCGATTTAGCCCATAATCACCTCTTCATAGTGCAAGTGCTACAACGTCTACATTCACAAAAATATTGAATAGTTAACTTAAGATGGCGATGTATGTTTTTTAGAAAAATATATTATATAAGATGAAATATAAATTGAGACATATGATCCCGACAAAACAACCACATTATAATCCGATTCCGGTTATGTGGTGTGGTGAACTTCTACACTCCAAAAGTAACTACGTAGGCAAACTAGCTAGTGGGGTTCGGACGTCTCGATCCACCAAAGGCCTTTTTTCCGGGGTGGGGGGTGTAGCCTGTTGTTTAGCTTGAAGAAAATTGATAATGCATGCATGTAAAGCTCAAAGATGCATGAAACTAGATATTCTCCCAACGAAAGCAGCAGCTAAAAGACATGAAGACTCATAATTGTACTTGACTAGTCTATTACTAACTCAATGGGGGCAGCCTTTACTCTAATGGTTTCCCACTTTGCTTATAGAAGCACTTAAGTAACTACTACTAGTACTACAAAAAAAGGTTGTAATGAAATTCATTTATAGGGGTGTTTCACTACTTTGGCATGTGCATAATTTTTTGTCTCATAAAGAGAGAGATTCTCACTAGCAAATTATTTTTCTCACTAATAATTGTTTAGCTCATAGCATAGCCATCTAATTTTGTAACATACTTAATTGCTACTTCATAATTGTGGCAACTTAAATTTCACACTGATCAACTCATAATGTTGAACATTAATATCTTTGATATTCATCGGTAGTAAATTTTTTTGAAAAATAATTTAAAATAATATACATTAAGACAAATGCAACAACATTTTACATGTAACATTTTTTTTCTAGAAACATTTGTTAGTAAAAAAAATATGGTCAAAGTTAACAGATGGATAATGTATGTATCATTATTGAGTTGTCTTATATCATTGAATTGTTATAAGCATGATAGAACAAACTAATGCCCTAAACCTTTATTAAATGACATTTTCCTAGTTTAAATCTCCTTTCATCTTGAAATAGTTGAATGATTGAACATCAATCTATAGAAATTTTCTCCCTGTGGGATTGACATGTATTTTCTAAGTCTTGGCTAACGATAGACATCGTTCACTTGAGGTATTACCTTTAAACTCACCCTGGACACAACGCAATCTACATAGGCCTCCTCATAAGCGAAAGTTGTCAAAAGAGGACATTGAAGTCGTGATGAAATCCTGAGGCTGCCCATGCAACCCCTTCACCGGAGTGGGGAGAGAGGCGTCCTCTGTAATGAGGGTCGGTATCTATTGGGCTTTGAGAAGCAATTGAAATCGATGACTAAGTCAAAGCTATGAAAGGCTTTGATTTCCTTGCTTAGAAGGAAAGTAGGGATAGAGATAAAATCGAAGATCTACAACTCATCTAGTACGCAATTATGGAAGACGTAAGAGAAAATTGTTTTTAATTTTCAAATCTGAGAAGGTCTGGGTGTAAAGCCTAGTTTTTGGTTTCTGAAGAGAAGGGAGAATCGTTCTCTTTAGAAATCTACATACATAAATAGTAACTGTATCAAAATGGTTGTGAGATTTATAGAAGATATAAGGTTGTTGTTGGCTTCATAAATCGATGTGGGACATTAATGTTTTACATACAAAATATTTAAAAAGTTTTCAAGCCTGTTCATGAGATTTCGACTTGGCTTATTGAGATCTCGAGTCGAGTTTTACTCATTAATACCCCTAGTACAATAAGTCTTATATTTTTACTATATATTGTAAGTAGTTTATTGATTTTAGAGATGCTATTTTTTCCAAAAACCTAAAAGGTACAAGGAAAAATTAAGAGACCTTTTTTGAGGGAAAATCTAATCTATGTAAATTAGAATTAAAAAAAACAAATCCTATCAGATTGAACATCAATGTTTTACGTTGTCCTTGCAGTGGCATGCGCAAGTATCGAAAGTTTGTTGCGATTTGATTAGCCTCTCGATAGATGTGTATGACACATAATTAAATAAAAGTATAGACAATATCACGAATATCATCAATTATGAGTTGGAGGTTCTAAGAACTTTAAAGTAGCCTCCTATAGTATTATGGTATTTTTATTACCATGCAATTGTTGTCAAGTTCTCTGATAAGATTAGGTAAACAAGTCATGTTAATTGCTAATTAAGTAAGATAGAGAATATTATGACATTAGAATAAGATTTTTATCCCATAAATGAAAACTTGGTTCAAATATATGACTAGCTATACCATATCTCCTTCATAATACTGATCTTAGTAATCACATTGAATAATCCAACTATTCCAAGATACACACCAAATTAAAACAAAGGAAATGTAAATTCCAAAAACTAATTTGTTTTTATAATTGTAAATTGGTGCTCATATATATACCTTTATTTTCACTCCTTGGTCCTCTCCGTAAATGTCCTTATCCAATCTTTGTTACTCCTATTCCTCACTACCTTGCTCTTACCTTCTCCTCCTCCTGCATTGGCCTTGCTGGATTTCTTCCATCTGATGACTTGGAATAACTGGCCAATCCGCTTTCGCCACCTCAGCGTCGCCGCCCGGGGCTTGGCATGCTCTACCACACTTTTGCTGCCATTATTACAGTCACTACCCTTAACAGTAGCATCTTTGACTGAGGTTTGACCACCCCAAGACAAGCTGCATTGTTCTAGTGACACCTTTGACACTGTACTGTTACTCTTGTCCCATGATGCAACTCCATTGTCCCCAAACTTGATTGATATGAATGATTCATCTTCTATTGGTAAAAGGGTACTAAATTAATTAATAAAGTACATAAATTTACAAAGAACAACTAATTTGTTAGTTTGTGTATGTGACTAAAATAGATACTATATGTACATCTTTGCAATTATTGTTTCAAAGGATAGAATATTTTATAAAATTCTACAAAGGCCATGTCTTCATCATGATTTTAGTATACTGAAACAATTTTTACATATCAATCATGTTGAAACGTATATATTTACAAGTTAAAACGGAAGAGACAATCGTATATTTTACATATAATCGTGAATGATCAGGCCGATCGGACCAGCCCAAAGTAAGTGTGGGCTTTGGATACTTCCACAATGATTGTTAATACACATTCTGGCAGACATGTTACTAAAAACTGACCCGATATTTTTTAGTTATGCAGTTTTTTACTATATTTCTACATTTTGAATTCATATCCAATGAAGTGTGATCTTGGAAAATTCATACATCAACAAGATTGGCCAATAACTTCTTAAATGTTTTTATATAGAAATGTAGGTCCTTCATCACTTGTGCCTTTATATCTACTTTGCTCATCAATTTATACTCCTACATGAGTAAATGAGTAACTTCAAAGCGAAAAATAGTATGATACTACCTATAGCTTCTCTTGTATACTATACCCAACCATAAATAGTCATCATTTATAACTTGCAAGTTTCATGATTTTCTATAAATTATTTACCATCATTCACTCTTGTTGAAATTAGATTTACGGGAATTACAATCAATCATGTAATGTATTATACATATATGATAATTGAAAATTGTTTCTCAACTACGAGAAGGATTGGTTGATGTAAATCTTATGTCTAATCAAACAAAAACAAACAATTAAACTACGGAAATATAGGGAAAGATAATGCATATATTAAGAAACAAAGAAAAAATTATGTATAGCCGAGTTTTTTTTTTACATGTCCTTATATCAATTTTTATAAAATTTGATAACCTATTAATCTATTTATATAAAATGTTCCTAACTCCAACCACTACTTGCTCTTGTTAGGTGCAACATTTTTCTGCTGCTGTTACATCAATATCTAGCTTTCATTTTGACCCATTATCCAACTTTATATCTTCAAGATTCCCCCATTTTTCTGCCCATATGGCCATATATGCCATCATTTATTCCCAAATAAAAAAACAACTTTAATAAAAACAGATTAGTCAGATTTAGCCCATGACCTTGTGAAACAATAAGATTAATTATATTCCTTCCAGCAATTCTACTTTTTAAAAAAAAAAAAAAAATATTGACTCTTTTTATCATCAATATAGCTAAACCATTCTTTTGGACTTATTTTCCTGTTTCTCTTCAATGCAGTTCGATTCACTTTACATTAGTTCGAGTTTATTTGGTCCCAAAAAAACATAGTCTAAATTGTTAACCTACATTATCAACCTTACATGTAAATTTAAACTGAGAAATTCAGTAGTGATTAGGATGTTCAAAGGCTCACATGTAAGAAAATGACAATTTTTATCCCTAATTAGAAAATTGCAAATTTTAGTCTAAAAAAATTACATCTCTATTATATACAGGAATAGGAGGTGGACGCCAAAAATACAAAAAGGAAAAAATATTTTAACGGCTTTACTAATTTGACAATTAACCGTTTCACGAATTAATTTTTAGCCGTTTTGCACATATTGCGTGCATTTAATACTACTACCTCCGTAACGAATTACTTGCAACAATTGATATTATTTGTACGAGGTAAAATATTCTATTGTTGCAAGTAATTCGTTACGGACGGAGTAGTTATTATCGAGAGAGACCCCTTATACTATTATACTATAAATTACTATATAATTAAAATAAATCACATGGCATGTGACAGTTTTAGATACTTCTATTCCATACAACATTAAAAAAAAAAAGCTACATTATATATGAAGAAAAATACAAGAAAAATATTATTAGTACCTTCTAAGCTGGTGGAAGTAGTATCAACATCATAATATATATCATGATCAGATTCACGGCGGCGGTGATGGCGGCGACGGTGGTTGAAATTATCTCTGGGGTTGAAAAATGATGCAATGGCAAAGATTTTAGGGAAGGTAATATTGGGTTTTGGCTTATGATATAAATTATCAAAAGAATTACTTCTTTTAACACCATGTTTGGATTTAACACCTTGTTTGGTTGCTATAATGAGGAGTCTCTCATTTAAGCAAAGATGACAAACTCCTACAACTTCTTCTTTTGGGTGGAAATAACAATATGATCCATAATCTCTATAGTGCCCTTCATTCATTTTTTAGTTTTGTTTATTTTTTCTTTTGAATTGTTCTTGTTGGAAAGTGAAACAAAAGAAAGAAAGGAGGAGAAGAAGTAGGAAGTGTTTGTTTGGTGATAAATTGGTAGAACAGGCTAAGGAGAGAGAAAGGGAGGGAGAATAATATTAAATGTGTGAGAAATGGTGATGAGCTTAAAAGGGGCAAAAAGTGCAAAAGGCTTAATTTAATTATAATACTAGTATGTATTAGTACAATAATGTATATGTAGGTGTAGACATAGGAGGAATAATAGTATTGTCGAGAATATTGTTATATTCCCACCGTAATAAATTACTTGTGATGATGGAATATTTTACCTCTCATAAATAATATCAATTATTGTAAGTAATTTGTTACGGATGACTTTTTCTTTGTTAAGTAATGTTGTATCAAGACCTTCTTGGACCGTCATCTTTTATAAGTAGGTCAATCAGTCTTTATTAAATGGCCAAATCATTTGAAAGTTGAGAGGAAAAGATAACGAAATTCCTATCACCAAAAGTTTATAGTATGGTTTAATCTCTTGATCTTGCCATCTTGTTAATGAGGAGAACATGGGCATAGGTCGTTCTAATTGAGGCGGAAGAGACCTAGTGGTCGGTTATTCACAAATATCATTCTTGATATTTAACACGAGTACGACGAACCAAGTCACCTAGTAAGTCACTCATTTTCAACCAAAAAAATAAAATGTAGGTTTTTAAGGAAAGGTCCGCTGCCATAACATGTGGATCAAGTTGTGATTGCACCTCTTAATGAAAATTTGGCACACAAACCTTGGTATGATTATTTCTTGGCAATACGATATGAGGCTCGTGGTTTGGTCTATGCTAAAAATATTTCTTATCAATAAATTAAATACTACTCGATGTAGAGTTGACATGTCTAATAGTATTGTCATACTTGAATGATATACTAGTAGTGATCTCGGGGCAATCTATTAAGATCAGATAATCCATGTCAATATTCAATAGTTAATAGGGTTGGGTGGGGTTTTGGCAATCTAAAGATGAAGATCCACACTCTGTTAAGCTTCTTGACTTATTTTATTTTAGGCTTTATATCTTTGATGAATATTATAACTCATTTCTTATGGCATTATAACAAGCTTAACTTATTTTGTTTTAGTCATTATATCTTTCAATATTATAGACGTAACTCATTTCTTATGGGATTATACCTCATTTTTAATTATCTTTGGATACTAGTGCTCATATTTGAGTAATCTCACAATGGAAGTGGTTTGGACGAGGTAATTATTTAGTTAAGTTTTGAGATGATAAATAAGATTTGATAAATTTCTTCTATAAAACCAAAAACGAAAAAAATGATGGAAGTGGTAATGTTAACTTGTGAGTTGGTGACTCCTATCTCATTTCTAGTGAAAATACTCTTCTTTTTATTTTATTTTATGTTGAATATAGTTAGTTTGGTAAAATGACTCATTGAAAGACTATAAAGAGTTAACTATACCTCAAAGATACAAGATTACCTTATGAAAAACTTGATTTTGGGTTGAAAGATTACCTAACAAGGAGTATAAAGAATGAAATACCTTTAATAAGAAAGATAACATATTTAATGGCGTTGGTAGCTTTTCGAGGACAATAAAGTTATTTAACTTCTTGTTAATTGGCTAATGGTTAGCCAAGTAGTCAGACTCCTTAAACACTATAAATTGAACATCAATTATTTTGACCGTTAAGGCCGGATGAAATAGAAATAGAGTTGGATTCGATTCCAATTAAAAGCTAATTAACCACATGCTAATTGAATACTTGTATTAGAAGTTCCTCGAATGGCAAGAATTTCATGCTTAGTTACACCGCAAGCGTTGAAGACCCTCCATTATCCTCATCATCACAATGTACAATAATCAGTTTCTATTGAACAACTAATTGTTGTTATGGTATACTACTATTTCCTTCAACACGACATCAATCTCATGTTTCTTATGACTTTCCGTTCCAATCCGTTTTAATCAGGTTATATTAGATCATTTAATTAATTATGATCATATTTAAGAAGTTTGATTTAGCTAAGTGCAATTTAGATTCAAAAACTTTCAAGTGAAGTGAATGCAACCACTAACATTCATGTGCATTGATATACAAAGTTGAATTTGCAATGATGTGAAGTTAACAATGCTTCATTTACCAATATTTTGGTGAGTAAGATTTTTAATTTACCACACCTAATTGGCGGTCTGACCTAATTAACTATGAAAATACCTTATACTTCTATGTTGTGTAAGGAATAACGCTTCTATAACTTCATAATATTTCACATGTGAGTGTCCCCCAATAAAGTTATTTACTTTATAACCACTTGATTTTGGATTGAAACCTCCTATCAATTAGTAAATGTATTTTGCCTCTCTTTATGGTCAAGACCCATAATGAAATTTAGCACATGTATTGATGTATATTCAATTGAACATGAAATCGTGGTTTTAATATGGGGAAGTGAAAAGTTAGAAAACTTAACCTTATGAACTGGAAAATCAAAAGAATTCAAGGTCAAAACTGCACGAAAATAGATGCAGATGTTTGAGCATTGATTGAATTAACCCTGCAATCTGCAGCATGGGGATAGTACTTTCTTTTTGTTGCTTCAAACCACAAGTATTGGTCAAACTTTGGCTGAAACTTCTAATTGAATTTATTTATAGTGGTACGATACAAACGACTGATAAGTTCATAGTTACATTTTGTACCCAACAATGAACATTTATCCCCATATAGATTGTTTGGTTGAATCACGTCCATTCCGTACTTCATGCCAACAGGCTCTAATCAGATACTTTTCCTCCATTAACCTCTCTTTATTTTCTATACCTACCCTTTTATATTTGTACACATTATTATCTAGAAAATAAAATAATAGAACCAATTACTTCCTCTGACATTCACTTTGTATAAATTGCAATATTTTGTAATACTTAGTACAATTTAGTTAGGTATTACTTCCTCCGTTTCTAAATAAGTGACACACTTCATGTTTTCACGTTTACCAATGCACCTTTTAAAACGTTAATATCTACAATTATCAACAACTAAAAATTATAAAAAGTTGATATTTAAAAAATTCACATTGAGACGTATCTAACAAGATCCCACATGATTATGTTTTTTCTAAAATGTAAATCACCAAAGATAACTAGAGTCTAAACTGTGAATAGTAAACACTATGCAAATGTGTCACTTATTTAGAAACGGAGGAAGTATATTTTAGTTCAGCTCAACTCTTTACAGTCCAAAAATACAACATCGATAACTTCTCATCTATAGTTTTTATATTAATCTATAATCTTCTTTAGGTATTAATTATTATAGACATGACAAAATTTTAACGTGAAATAACTCATGTATATAAATTTGGATAATTCAATATTCATGTCAATTGAAGTTGATTTTTGAATTAATAATTTTTTTAGTAATATATCAATATTGTTTGATTTTTCTAATGAAAGCCTTTACAGTAAACTCAAACATGACCTGATTCGAACACAAAACACTCGTCACTTGAATATGACAAGAGTCGAATTGAGCCAATTCGAATGATTGGTCTAACATGTCTTTACAACTCTTGTGCGGGTTTGATATACAAGTGAATTGTTACACGGGTCTTCTGAGTTTTGATCAAGCGACTATGGGTTTGTTATTCGATTTTAACTCAAACTAACTCGTATAATTGTTGAACCCTATTGTTGAGCACATGTGACTTGTGAGTGTCTCACGTGGGAGAAAGATGATAGACGAATCCATTATAAATTTATAATAGCCTCAGAGTTACTCGTCTTATCATCATATGGTTTTGGGATTGGAACCTCATTGACTTATAAGTGGACCAAACTTTACTCCTCCTTGTTATATGGTATTGGGATTGGAACCTCATTGACTTATAAGTGGACCAAACTTTCCTCCTCCTTGTTGGGATACCCAGACTCAATTTCTAATTAACTAAAAATTAGCATGGTATCAGAGTCCAGGTTGTGGGTCTCTTCTAAAAACTGGGTATTAAGCAACTGGAAAGATTTACCTTCACAGGATGTCTAAGCCTTAAGAGGATTGTTTCTGATTGTCTTTCCAACTAGCTCTAAATTCTAAATGTGAATATATATACCAAGGGTGTCTTCGCTTATCTTCACTTGACCGTAACTTATTAGACTTAATCATCCCTATTTTCACTTTATGTTCATCCCTAATTAAACATAATCGGTCCTTATCACACCTGGACAAAACTAAAACTTACTCCCTCCGTCCCACAAACTAAAACTTACGCTATTCGTCCCACAAAATTCTTTCCATTTCATTATTTTATATCTCACATATATTCAGAAAGTGGGAAGAACTTTATAGGATGAAGAGAGTATTTTATTAAGGCGAAGAGAATATACTCAAGTCTACAAAGGACTTAAAACCTATACCCATAAAATTAGGTTGGGTTCTAGACCCATTCATCCCTATTTCCTAGTTATAGTTATGGGGGTAGGAAAAAGAACAGGGCCCCCATAGTTCTGATTCCAAGTAGTGAAAAAGGAGCGAGGTTGTCGGTTGTCTTTCCACTTCTTACGCAACATTGCTTCGCAAAAATTGGTAAGATTGGGGCGAGCTTAGCTAGCTAGTGGGTCTTGGGTTTGGGCAATGGTCAAATCTAGATATTATACAAAAGATTTTGGATTTGTTAATTATGTTCTTCACAACCTTCTTAGATGTTAGAGATTGTATCCCATCTCCACCATGCCCCAAATATATGCAAAAACTACTCCAAAGTCCAAATGCTATCATGTACCGGAACTGTGATCCATTTCATAGTTAATTAATTTCTTGCTAATTACTACTAAGTAGTACTAAGGTGCACCGAGAGTATTCATCGTATGAGAATCAATATTTAATTTTTGGCTCATTGTTCATTTGAACGTCTCTAAATTAGCAAAAAATAGACCTTTGAATGAGCAAAAAATAAGTATTAAATGCATCATGTTCATTGCACACCCGAGCGTATAATAAAGTTGTAGTCAAATTGTATCGATATCTCAATTTGTCGACAATTTGATTTCATATATCGAGGTAATGCTAATACAGTTTATATAATTTCTAATAAATCAAATAGATTAGATAAGTTTTTTATGATAAATTTATAAATATTAATATTTTATATAATTATGATGAAAATTTGCAATAAAAGAAGACTAATAGATAATCGAGTGAATATGTATACTCGTTATTCAAGTTCATATAATGCACGGGTGACAATAATATTCCTATTACAGTCAAAATAATATTCCTATTACAGTCAAAATATAATTCCTATTAGCATAATAAACACAATCGAGTGAATACGTATACTAGTTATATATGTTTCAATGCATGAGTTTAAAATAGAATGAAAAATGTATTGCCGCGCATCTTAAATTTTATATTTCATATGCCATATAACAATATGATATATGAGCCATTCATATAAAGATTATAATATTTGAACCATGTATCAGAAGATTTGATGGCGTATATTGTTCTTAGGTTGTTTATTTATAATCAAACGCTAATTGTTATCATTTAGAACTCTTTATATTTATTTTTATCTTTTTAGAACTCGTAATCTCCATCTTAAAAAAGGTGTATGCAATTATAGGTGGCTCTATCCCACTCCATATACTCCCGAAAAATTCCTCTTTTAGTTAGATATATTTAGATTATACCGTATATAATAAGCACATGATAGCTACTAAAAAAAGGGGTGAACAATTATCTAGGGTATAATCTAAATTAATCTAAGTAAAAGAGGAATTTTTAACCATGTAAGAACTAATTTATCAATACTATTTTATTTTCAAGATACATACAAGTAAAACATAGAAGATTAGAAAGTAGTATTCTAAAACAACAATCATTGAATTATTCATCATTTCTTTTTATAAGAAAAAAAAATCCATTTTTACAAAGTCAATGTTGCTTCGGAGAGAGGAAAGAATGACAAGAACATAAAAGCTTTACCAAAAAGAAATCTTCTTTTTTTCTTTTATCATAAAATATATTAAGAAAAAAGCTTGTTAAAAAAGTACTGTATCCATTTCTATGATAATATATTATTCAGGGCATATAAAAAGCTCAAAACTTCAACACCAAAACAATATACCCTCCAACTTCTATTATATCACCGGGTATTTAATAAATATAATAGTATATGAAAAACGCCAAATAAAATATTTTTCCTAATAGAGCAACTTTCAAGTGAACAAATAAGGCAAAAAATCACAGTTGAACGTCATGCTCATAGCACATTCGAAATTCGAGATACATATATATGAATACACTCAGCAGGGGAGGCAGAAAAAAGAAAAAGGGGTTAAACAAGCTAAGCTGGAAGGAAATGGAACCACCAAAAATGAATGAAAAAACAATTAAAAGTAAGCTAAATCTAAAATAAAAAAGTGTGTCAAAGCTAAACGAAAAGATAGAAAGTGAAAGACAAGTTATGGGATAACATGGAAGAAAAGTTTAAGTTGTTCCCAAATTGAGATGTGATATTGGTCACCTTCTTCTTCGTTTCGGATTGTTGGGGCCTTTTGTCTATGTCCTTGCCTCTATGACTCTATCTATATCATTACCACTACTCACTTCTTTTTTTTTGAATGACTCTCTAGTCTATGATAGGATAATGCAAGGTGTAAGTTCTAGTAGCTTCACCCTTTCCTTTTAATTTTTAGATGCAAAAGTTTGAGTTAGATGGTCTTATAGTGACGCGCTGAAACGGCGAGACTGATAAATTTAACCACGATAATTAGCATTTATAATTGGAAATAAGATATATTATTCGATTCAACTTATTTTACATATAACTTGCAATATAGTACCTCTTCAAGTAATATGGTAACTTTTAAGATTTTTAGAAGAACATAAGAGTACTTCTTTATGCTTTTTATGAGTACTTTTACATATGAAACATGTTTTAAAAAATCAGATAAAACTTAAAGTATGTCGGGTTTAGGTTAATCATGCTTGGATTATCTCTCTTAATGACTTTAACGTGAATTTTAATTTGATTAGGTTAAAATTAACTCCTCTTAGATCCATAATTGTCATTTTGAAATTTATTACTCATAATGTAGTGACTGTTGTGACATGAATTTTGTAGGCATATAAGATCATTTTATAATGAATAAATACATTTTAATTAAATAAGTGCCGGGAACTATCTTAAACATTAAAACAAAGTTATGACTCCCATCGAAAGGGTAGTAATACAACTTCAAATATTTTTCTATTGGATCCAATGAAAGACATACACCTAGGTCAGGTGATGAATGATGATGAAGAAGTATCTTTACCTAGTAAAGTAGAAGTATAATCTAAAAAGATGAGTATTATTTAAAACTAGTAAAAATTTTCAAAGATAGGAGTTTTTCTTTGGTTCATTACCTTGATATTTTATTAGAATTAGTTGGTATTTATATTTAATTTCGTAACTAATTGTTATTTATTTTGAAAATGAGCTAAAATCTTAGTATATTCCGACAATTTTTCCTCTTTGGTTATACCTTTTGCCCAACTACTTCCCCCTCCCCACTACATCTTAACAAAAATGACCTACTTATATACAGCTCTCCTCCTTATATTGACTTTGCACGTATTTTAAGGAAGCGATTTAAGAGTGTAAATCGATAAATTAATCAAAATAATTTTAACGCAATCAAGAATGAGATTAGAGGTTACTAATCTTGAAAATATTTTTAATTAATTTATTCATTTAAATCCTTAAATCTCTTCAGTAAAATGTGTGCAAAACTAATTGTTACCATTCAACCATTACGGAGGGAGTACATAACTGCAAGAATTCATTACATGCTTGGCAGAAAAAGAACCTTTATTGGTTCCATTTCCAAACTTTAGTTAAAAAGAAATATAAAAAATTTGTTTAACGAAATTATGTTAATGTAATTTTTGTTGTAGTATTGAGTTCGAGATTATTATTATTATCATTGGACATTGATTCCTTGCGCTTCTCACCAAAAATTTTATATTTTGGTGGTAATTATTCCATTGTTATTAGTTGTAACGTTTTGACTTTTACTCTATAAATACTAACCTTGACTGGATCTTTTGACAAATATATAAAATAAATTTTAGTACATAAGATAAAAGACTTGTATCAATGTACAATTCCAAAATATCAAAATTGTATAATCTCTACTGATAGATAATTCAAAAGGTATTCATGATCAAAATTGTGCATTGACAAGCTTAAAAAGCTTAATAGATAATGTTCAACTTCGTATATACCTACTTTTGAATGATTTCAAACATGATCTTAGAAGCTAGCATCTTGAAGTCTATAATTCACCCTCATCCATTCTAGTTGAGATGAACATCAATTTGACAGATGACAACTCAAATAAAAGAAAAGCTAACCAACTCATAAGTTGTAGGCTTGAATATCTTCTGTGTCCCCAAAAAGCCCCAAAGTAACAAGTGGTTGTATACTTGGTGTGTTCTCACATATACAGTGACCTGAAGAAACAACCAAATAATACCACTTAGTAAAGTTTGTACGAGGTAACAGGTTCAATTCCTACCAACTGCGGTTCTAGGGGTGGGAATTTCCCTTATTCTTTCCTCCCGTTCCAAAGGGCTTGATCTTTTCATCAAAAGATTTTGATCCAATAGGTTACCATATTTTTATTTTTATTTTTTGCAAAGATACAAGAAAAGCCTTAGGACTTCCTTCTCTCAAGGTATACCGCGGCTGACCATATTTTTAATATATATAGTTATATTAAAATAGAACCTCAAGGAACAAGTAATAGATACAAAAACAAAAAATCAAATGGTTTTGGCTCTTCTCTTTGTCATTTCTGTAACTTATCATATCATATTGTCATGAAGAGATCATTAATACAATGTGCTCCTAATCATCAAGAAATTAAATCCCCCCCCCAAAAAAAGAAATATAAAAGAAAAAAAGGGAGTGGAAAAGTAGAAAGTACCTTAGAGCTCAGTTCATCTATCATACATCATCAGATTCTGCACAATGTAAGATCAAGAGTATAACACTGCGAGCTCGTCAGAAAATGTCTTCCTGACAACCTCTCTCTTGAGCTTAAGAGCAGCAGTAACTAAACCTGACTCTGGAGTCCATGGCTCTGAAAGCAATTTGATTCTAGTAGGTATCTCAAACTTTTGTAGACGAGCCTTCTTAGCCTCCTGCATAACAACATATCATAACATAAGAGGTCGAACAGCAAAAGCCATAGAAGCATATTAATCCATTTTAGTGTTTTTGTCCTCTTATTTATTCTAGCTAAGAAAACATTGCAATTTCCTGTCCGTTTCATATTATACATTCTTTGAATGGTACTTATAGACAATTGGGAAGGTAGTAATATATGGTGACTGTTGTTATAAAATTTATATGTAATTCTGTAAAGGAAGTACATGTTCATGGTAGTTCAAACTCCATCCAGCAAACATGTGTTTTTCTTCATAAATTTCCATTACAAAGACAAGAAATTTATGAAGAAAAAGAGAAATTTCGGAGTGGACAAGCATTAACATGGACAAAAGTGTATTTTAAATTCATTTTCGTTTATTAATGTCTACCAAACAAGCGATAATGCATGGTGTCATGGACTGTTGAAAGGACTCCTACCTCGATTATACTACAGCAACTATTTTATTTCTTCAAATGCACTTGTAACAGAGAGGATGTGAGGGGGGGGGGGATGGATATTGAGAAAGGATTATACTAGACGCATTCTAATTCCAAAGAGCGACCTCTTCTATAATACTAGTTTGTAAGGAAATTTGAATATAGTAAACTGACCTTCACTAGTGATCCAAGCACTTCTTTAAGGGTTTCTTCTTTCTGGCACAAATCAGGAAAATCATTGAAACTAATTCCTTGCTTGTCAGCCCAATCACGAAGAGCAGATTCTGAAGCAACCACGAGAGCCACACAATAGCTATGGAAAGGATCACAGTGCAACATGATGTTCTCGACATAGGGACTCGTAATTAGAGCTGCCTCAACCTGCAGGGGAACAGTTATTTTGATTTTGCAAGTGAAAGCGTAAAAACAATTATCGATGAAACTATACCTTTCCTAGAGAAACATATTCCCCATGCTGAAGCTTAACAATATCCTTTTTGCGGTCAACTATCTCAAGGCAACCATCAGCATGAAATTGTCCTATGTCACCAGTGTAGAACCACCTCATCCCGGTCTCATCAACCTTCCCAAAATAAAATATAAAAAAAATTCATAAACCAGTGTGCATATTACCATTGTTTTTCACAGAATTAACCAATAGAGATAAAATATACCTTGTATACTTCATTGGTTTTGTCTTCACTATTGAAATATCCGAGTGTCACATTTGGACCACCAATAACAATTTCACCCCTAGGCATTGGTTTATCACTTAGAAGATAACCCCCTTCAGGCCAATCTATTAACTGTAGCATGAAATATTAAAATTGCTTCAGTAAATAGATAAGCTAATTACATGTGAAAGTGAAACACACCAATATCATATCATGAAGATTTTATTATAGTTCTCAAGTTAATTATTTTACTTCATCCGGTGTGACTGCGCAAACATGATCGCAATAAAGCTTGGTGATAATATAGAAGAAAGCCTGCAATGAAAAACTAAGGGTAATGGCAATGAAAGGTTTAGTGTCTACTAAAGAACAGCTGCAGTAATCAATGTAAACCCACAGAAAAGCTTAATATTTTTTACAATACGGATACAGTCTATATTTCCCATTACCTTGATGAAAGAGCAAGGGAGAGGAGGACCAACGCGACCAACTGAAGTATCGTCATACTCAGTAAATGTTCCACCAGCACAAGTCTCAGTAAGCCCATAACCTTGACCTATTGGAGCACTGAATTTGACCAAAATGTTACATTTTGCTGAAAATTGGAGCTGTGTTAAAGTAGAAAATATTGGTAGCATAATATTGCTCACATAAGCAGAGAAACAGTAGCTAGATCTGGACTCAAAAAGGTAGAATTCAGGATAAGAGAAGATTTTTTATATTTGACATTAACAGGATTGTAGAAAGATTATCTCATGCATATATGCAAGATGAAAGTTATTAGCATATCAAAATGAACCAAGTATAGAATACATTGTAGAGATAGTTGCAATAAATCGACACCAATTTGAATCATTTGATTATGACATCAGCTTCTCTTCATAAGTGCCATGATTGCAAGGATATATGAAACAGACTTCGGTAATTGCCTCTAGGCTGCTACCTAGACTAGAGCTGGCAAAGGCTCGTTTTTCTTGACAGAAATCCTAAAAAAAAGACATCCGATAAAAAGCATTTAGTTAGATGTGGAACAGGCCATTATATCCACGATGGCAGGGATGATGATTCATGGCAAAGAATAGCACAACTACCTAGAAGGGATATGTAAGCTACCTGTCCATGTTCAAACTCTATATTGAATATCAGATAAAAGAGAAAACTACTCAGTGACCAGGATTTCTAAAAATATTGACGTAAAAGCATAGAGGAATCTTGTTAGATTATTGAAGCGCACACCGTTTTTTAAAAGAAGTCTCGGACACAGTGATCAAGAGATAAACACAAAGTCTGTTTTCTCTTTACTATTTCATAGAAGTTAGGCAGACGGGACATTCTAAGCCACGAAACAAACTCCAAAGCTTGGTGCTTGCCTACTTAAGGACTTCGGCAGAAAGAGGTTAACACAAACGTATCAATGCGAAATTCATAGCATCTACAAACACATGAAAACCAATGAAACCCCCTGTCCCCCACATACAAAAGTAAAGAGTGAAAACGTGAGACATATATGGAAAGCAACCAGCTCCATTTCATCCCACGATTAGTATTACACCTATCAACATTTAAGTAAAAATGCAGATGTCAATGCACCAAGTCATAGCATAAAATAATGAGAAACATGAAAAGGGCTATGCACATACTAACCCAATACAAATATTGGTGAATCTTTGAGTATCACCAGAAAGAGGTGCCCCTCCAGACAATATAAAACGTATACGACCTCCTAGCACTGCTCGAACCTTCTTAAACACTAGAAAATCCCATAGAATCCTCTCAGGGCCCCTTGCACCAAACCAGCTTCCATTCATTGCAGATAAGCGGCGGTTGTATGCAAATTCAAATAATCTTTTGGACAGTCCACCCTTGGCATCGACCTAAAAAAGATTTACAATATTATAGACTTCAGTAGTAGCAACTTGCAATCATATGAAAAAAGTTTCACCCAAAAATAAGAGAGAAGCGGAAATAATCAGTGTTATCAAGTTCTATCTTCATGCACCATGGAAATATAAATCTTACTCCCTAATATGTTGAAAAGATAAGACTGCTAATCATAGGTCTAGACAAAACCCACTAAAGCAAATTTTCCCTCCTAAGGTGAGTTCTTTTACCTTATTTTCCCTCAACTTATCTAAACTAAACTCATTTGAACTTATTGGAACTTATAGAAACATACTTTTATAAGGTGTGAACTTATCTGAACTTACCTTTTGGAACTTACTAGAACTGATTGAAACTAATTTGAACTTATATGAGCTTAGTGGACCTAAAAGTTATTAAAGGTGAAGAGAACACACCCTTAAAAAAGGAAGTTTATAAGGCCAAGCATTGCTTGGGCATTATATAACTCACTAATGAAAGTTCCAATCTTCAAGTTAGCATAGAGAATAAAACCCATACATAATGCTCATAGAGGTGGATGTCAGAAACTCCATGCAGAAAACCAGTCAATCATTTCATAGAAGGCTACCAACGAGATGGGACAAAAGCAGAATTGAAAACTATCATTTTGGATCTCGTTACACCTTCTCTACAGCAGATATTGCAAAGCACATGTCTTAAACGTTTTGACAACTCAAAACACAGTTAAGCATATCCCTACCAGATTACCTGGAAAGGATCGACTTTTTCTTAATAGTAGGTAAAGGCCTCGATCAGATACTAGTTGCATTTACATACTGAAAATAAGTTATATGCTTTCATGGAGTTGGTTCTTTCTCCCTACAACAAGCACTCCATTCTTTGGAAAAAGGGCGCAAGATATGACAGCATAAATAAGCATGAAGATCTTCTTACCAACCTTTTTGCGTACACCATCTCGAACACGATCTAGAATTGCTGGCACAGCTGCCATCAGCGTAGGTGCCAGCACGGAGGCATCTCCTTTTGTACCCCTTTTTATCTTGTTTGATGTGTCTGTCAGTGTAAGCGGGGTTCCATATCCTATTCGACCTCCAATTGCAGCAGCTATGTTCTGCAGTAGAAAAGATAGAAAGTTGACATTGAGATTTTAGCATATGTTGCTGATTTGACGAAACCAATGTCCAGTAAGCCACAAGGAACAGTGTTGTACAAATAACACATATATCATACCTCAGCTGCTAATTCCAGGATGTGAGCTAGAGGCAAATAAGCTAAATAAACATCTTTGCTGCCAAGTCCGGGAACAATAGTCATAACAGCAGAAACCGTGGCAAGTACATTACCATGCGTCATCATTACCCCCTGTAAGTTGACAACAAAGCAAACATACTTTATAAGCCCTGTTTAAAGAAAAGAGAGATGGAAGGAAGCACAAAAGATGATGGAAAATCACCATACTCATAAACACGAAGTAAAATCCCAGTGAAAGTTTTTGTTCACATACTACACATGCTATGGATAACTAAAATTTCAGTTAAGAGAAACTAAAGAATCGCCCTATACATTTTTTTCCAAGATCTCCAACGCTTTTGTTTCTTTTCTTTTTTTTAAATTGAAAGAGAGATCACCACTCTAAAATACCAACTAATTAATGGGAAAGTATACCATGCCACTCGTGCACTGCTGCACATTCAGCACCGAAATATACCAAAGCAAAGCAAGGAAAGCTGCTCGATTTCACGACTAGAAAACCAAAACCAAAACCAAAACATCTCTTATTTCTTTCCAGCAAGAAAATCCAGATGATACGCAAACAAGCGGAGCTCTAGTCTCTAGTTTCTTCAAAACCAACATAGCCAATTAGCAACTTTTTAGAGCAAATATGGCAGATGTGCACCATCGATCTCAAAACATCGACTCCAAATTCCAAAGTTGCATAGCCAGCTTACAAAGCAAAAGATATATTCCTTATCTCCAAACTACGTAGCAGACAGAACACACATATGGCTATAGATACTTGAGCAGAGACGGGTCTAGCGACTTGTACGGATACTTGCAGTCTCTGATTCTATAATCTAACATTACTGTTCAGTCATTATTGTGCAGAGTCCGCCAATCCTAAAGTAAGTCATCTTTTCAGGTCCTGGTTTTCCAAAGAAATTTAGATATGATAAGCATTGATTATAAAGATTTTATTATAGGAAAGGGTAAAGTCCTGTCATGAAAATTTTCCTTTAAACGGAATACTGAAGATTGAGAGATCGAGAGCTAACTAGTTTGTTGAGTGTGCTTGAGAACCTTTTTAAATTTTCAAAAGCAATAGCATGAGTACCTAACAGTTTGACTACTTTTTTCTGCTAAACACAAAAGAGATGATGAAGGCTGAAGCACAAACTCCCGGGCACTAGCAACTATCTACAACTAAATTACCTTTTCTTAATCCAAGGTAACCAATTGCAAATATCTGATCCATGAGTTCTAGCTGCATAGGATTATTGTTGAAAGCATCAAACGCACATTAAAGCATCTGCCGGATCATTAAGATCGAGAACAACCTTAGACTAGGAAACACCCTTAAGATCTCACATGTCCTTCCATCACTTCCCAAGAGGAAGGGGAAATAAGAAGAAACACCTTCCTTGTCAAGAACATCTCAGAGTGACAACCTTATCAGTATAGTATATAATTTCAAATCCTGAACAACACAAAACAGTCAGGGGTAAAAAGGAAGCTTCAATTAAAAGTACCTTTTTTATCAATCCTTATTTGATCTAAGCTTTTCTAGGCTCTAGTTTCTTCTTCAGAGACAATTTCACAAGCAATCACAAGCCACCAATCTTAAAGCTAGTTGTCAAGTGCCAAAAGAATCATAAATCTACATCAAGGATAAAGCTGCTCCATCAGTTGGTGTGATTAGGTAAAGCCCCTAAAGATATCTGAAACAACCAAAGGGCCAATTTCCTCCCCGCATTCAATGGATACTCACTTCGAGAACCCTGTATTCCTAGAATATATAGTCAAGAACTGAACTACTTAAGTTGATGTTTGTTTCTTTTTCCAGATGTGGTACAAGAATTTATTGATGATCTCCATGTACCAACTTCATTCCAACCAGCAAAGCTGCTGCAACTTGGACTTGCAATTAAATCAGTTCAAGATTATATCGACAAATAAAGATAGCCAATTTGAACAAAGTTCAATGATCATATTAGGGGAAATTTTCAACTTTGTTTCACGATGTACAAAATCAGATATAGCACTAAATATCAAGGGCCCAAAAGAAACAACCTCTTAGCAACTGCAGATTGAGCAGTAAAGCTAAAGGGCCTCTCTGGAGGTGTAAAGTCAGCAGACATACATCTGAATACCCCAACTTTTGTTAGTCCATTAGGCATCTATCAAACACATTGGACTGATTGGAGTGATGGTGATGAAACGGTGATATACTACAGAACTATCACCATCTCCACTAGCAAACAAAAAAAATCATCATCTAAAAGAGAAAGATTTGTTTGCATGATTAACAAAAGGCTGAAGATGACAAGGAATTAGTGCTTGATCAAAATATGGTATCACTTGAGGATATCCACAATTGTCAAAGCACTCATTCAATTACCCATGGATATCAAGATATCAATGGAAGTAATTCATAAAGTGTAGCTAACTCACAAGTAGCTAAAACTGTGACAGTGGATCAGGTTCAGAACGGAAAGGTGGAAATGAGCGAAAACGAAAAACATACAGCATTATATGGTTTGGTTCTAGTTTTCTACTCACTTTTGGCAAGCCCGTACTCCCACTGGTGTACATTATCACTGCAATATCAGCTGATAGAGGTAAATCAGCATCAGCTGGATTTTCTTGTCCAAGCTTTTCCGTAGCAGCAAATGAAATGACAGTCCACTTTTCCTCCACCAAAGAGACATTAGAAGAGAACTCGTCATCCATGCATATAACACGCTTTACAGTGTCAAGCTGTCCACTTATGTCCACAAGCTTTTTCATTTCTTTCTGCCCACATATAACAGTCGTGACCTCTGTCTGCAGAAGATCAAAAAGATACCTTTTAGAGAAGGAAAGGAAGTAGCAGAGATAGTTAGTAGAAAAATATCAAATACAGATGGAAGTTCACGACCTCAACCAAAAGGAGTTGCAATGTTGCATCAAGTTGTAGCCGGATCCAACAAGAAAAAAAGCAGTCAAATAAATCTAGCAAGTAAGCTGGCCAGTATGATTGAAATATAACCTAGTTAAATATTAAGAAAGGAAGAAGGATATGATAGGCTATGATCAATCACTTGTTATACATTGTGCATGTTGCACCAACGCTACAGAGGCTGCACTAGGTGATTCTATCTGTAGCCACAAATATTCCTTGGAGTGCAAATTTATATGTGAAATATCATGGAAGTAAGAAGATACAAAGGGAAAAAAGATAAGAAACAATCACAGAAAACAGTAACAAAAATCACACCAGAAAAGTCCTAAAATAGAATAAAAATGATCAATACAAGAGCATATGGGATTTTTCCCATCCTGATGTATGGTGTAAATCTGTAAATCATGCCCTACACCCTAACAAATGGAATGCGGAATATGTCCAATATGAAACATAACAGCCACTAGACTAATGAAGCATGTCATAGAAAGTGTTGGCCCTTGTCTCTCCTAAATCCTACTTATGTCACTGGTAAATGCTCACATAGTACCTGGACAAATCAGTTGTACAGTCTAATCAAAAGCTTGCCCTCTCACGAAAAAATATATTTACATTACTCAATTCCTTCAAGAATTGCTTTGCTTGTTCAACTTATAATCTGCAACCTATTCTCGGTACTTGTTGGCAGTTGGCACACATATACCTTGTATTTTTTTATCTTAAGCCTTAGTATTCATTTCCCTTTTTCCATATAGTGTTTCCTAGTCTAGAAAATTAAACTCTTAAGTGTGTATTGTGTACAGAGTTGCAATATATAGGAAAGCATTTAGTTGTTTACAGTACTTAAGGTTTTTCCAACAATCCAACCTAGTCAAAAAATTATGAATTGTACCAGTCAGTGACCTTTGTGTTACAATCTAACCCGCATAAACTTGAAGTTTCCTTAGATCATGCTTTCGAGACTTTACTTTTTGTTCTTAGCTCTTTTATTCAGGCTTCTATACCTTTATGGAGTAACTGCAAATCCAATGTATAATCTCATGATTAACCCTCTTTAGGGCAATAGGCATGAAAAAAGTAACGCCTCCTCTCTCGTGTTGTCTTGCTCTAATCTAAGATATTCTTGTTTTGTTCCAGGCCAACATAAAGATTGTACCGCTGCATATATTAAAGCGTCCATCCAAACTCGGAACACGTGCATACCCATTGTCGTATGCATGCAAGCACCCCAATTGCCCCTTGTCCCTAGCTCTTATCACTGATAGGCAAGAATGTCGTTTCAGCTTTTCAGATACAGATTGCTCGTGCTTCTACGAGCCAAGATTCAGGATCCTGTTTCCGCATAAAGGCTAACGCACTTGCCGCCACAAGGTAACAGTGTGCCGCACGTTACAGTGTCAAAACACTTAGACCGTGACTTTGGCCCACCATGCACACCTAGTTGTTTGTAGTTCATTCAATATGGGAAGCCTCAAACTAGATTCTAGAGCCTGCTACCATTGCCATCAATTGGACAAGAAGTATCTAACAAGTTGAGCTAATTATTAAAATCCTTCACCCCTATCAAGCTTTTCTCTTTGTAAACATAAAGAACGAGAAAGAAAGTACACATGTCCACCCATTACTAGAGAAATGGGTGATTACAAAAAGGTATACATGAATCTATGTATTGAAGAACTTATTTTCCCTTCAATCGGCCAAGAATTAGTTATGTTCTTCCCAGCTTCATTAGCTTAGTTTAAGTTCAGTTTAGTAAATTTTACTTCAGTTCAATTCAACTCACGACAATACTTTTACTCTCACATTCCATTATTCCATTCAATTCAGCTGTTTTCAATTTTTTTCCACTTTCGTTCAGTTTATTCATGCCGAAGAGAGGCCCTTAGTGGGTAAACCAGATTTAGGAGCTTCTTCTTTTGCCATTTACGGACAAAAGATAAACCTGAGGACATTTAAATGGAGAGTCTCCTACTCTCCTCCATTCAAGGTCTACAGTTGTTGCTCTAAAGGCTTATGTATATATAATGTCCATACCTATAAATACTTAAATAGTAACATAGTTTCTCAGCCTTGTAGATTGCCTGATACATGATTTACAGCCCAACTCCTGAGTATAACCTATAGCAGTCCCCCACAAAGGAACATGCATCATTCCCTATTTTAAAGAACTTAGATTCATGGCAGCCATCACAAATATTCCAAGTGAAGTTTAGAAACTAAAAACATGTGAGAGATTTTTATCAGATATAAGGATAGAGGAAAGATAAAAGAACACAAGTCTCTTGTAACAGAATAGGCATTGAAGAGCAGAGCAGATGCGATGACAACCATGTGCATGTATTAGAAGTCCATGGAGTAATCAACATCATCATATACCATAACTGGAAGTTTATAACATAGTAGTATCACGAAAGTATATTTCCAAACTGATAACATATAGCACATTTTTATGTGGGAAGATTTTGCACCTTTGTTAGGCATCAATACTCTGGAAGAAAGTGGAAGTGCCAGCAACATAAATGAAATGGGAAAGAAATCAAGGAAGCAGCAGTTACACATATTGACGAAGGGAGAGAGAGAGAGATAACCTGATTCAATGAATGAGATAGAGCTTCCTCCCCAAGGGAAGCATATATTGTCACAATAGTAATATTACGTCTGAAACAAGCCTGGCCAAGAATATCAAAGTCATGCTTCATTCAAGGACTATTACTTCAAGACTACAAAAAACATTGGGACCACTGTCTCTAGAAAATAGATAGAAAAACCTATAAAAACAATTGTCCCCTCTTTCATATACCCGACTCACCAGCTATATGCAATTGAAATATACAATGAAGAGTAATTCCTATTGCAGTGTTCTCCTAGGAGAAGCACATGCTTAATCAGTTCCCTTATATCTATTTTGTGGAGATAGAACATGGACATAAAAACTGCATGATGAATTGATAATGCAAAGGATATACCCAAGTACCTGCATTGCAATGTACCATTCCTCCCGTGTATCAGCAAAAATTGCAGCACGTTCATTTCTTGAATGACCAAGTTGTGCCAAACCGGAAGCGAAACTGCAGACAGTTTCGAATGTTTTTCCATAGGTAAGCCACTCATATTCTCCCAAGTGAAGTTTTTCAAATGATTTCCCATCTTCTGTTACTTCAGTCTCCTTGGCAACAAGCTTTCTCGTTCCAAGAAGGGGCTTGTCTGTGTTCTTTTCACATGACCTCTCAAAAAGTTCAGCAAGTGTTGAGACGCCCTCAAACGCCGTTGTCACAGGGGAAGTAAACCGACTGTTCCTAATTGCATAGCCAGGTTCCCCACCAACATCAACGGGCAACCCTCTTTTTTTCCCACGCTTAGTATTACGAATTATAAGGGTAAAAACAAGAGGAACAAGGACTCCAACTACATAAGGAGTCATCTCCTACGCGTAAACCTGAAAAAAAAGTTGACATCAAATATCCCCCCAAAGAAGATTATAAATAGAAACCATTGTCGTTAATCAACTTCCAGTAACAAAGATTCCATCAGTATCAGTTTAAAATACTACCTCCGTTCCATGTGTATCGCAACCTTTGACATTTTGCACTATTCATACACTACCTATTGACCTTCTTTTGTGATTTATACACAAGGATAAATATAGCCATGTGGGATCTTGTTAGATTCGTCTCGATATGTGCTTAATTAATATCAACTTTTTATAATTTTTACTTAAATAAAATTAGAGATATTAGCGTCTAAAGTAGTGCGTTGGGAGGCGTAAAACTCTCTATGTTGCAATACATATGGAACGGAGGTAGTATATGACAGCTTTAGTGGCAAGATAATACACAAGGTCTCAACACCAGCATACCTTACACAACACTTCAGTAAGCAACATCAAACCAAAATATACAGTGACAACTGAATTAATCGCAGCATGCATGAACTCCTGAGAAGTTCTCCCGATATGCAGAAGTACGAACATAATGCACAATAAGGAAATGTTTTACTTTGCTGAGCCGGTCCTCAAAATCTCTACCCATAATAGTTGGGTTCCTAAAACTACTTACTATTAGATTGATAAGCAATTTGAGGAATTCTTGCAACCTTAGACAGAAGTACTATAAGTCTAAAACAAGTGAATACAACTATCAAACAAACTCACAGCACAAGTGAGAGTGCATAATGGAAAACCAAAATGCTACTCCAATTCAAAAGGTAAAAATTAGTCAAAAAGAACTCAAGAGCACAATTAATAGACCCCACCACTTGGATATGAAAATGAAAGGTTGGTATTACAATCACACTACAAAAGTTCCATAATTTCCATCCACAATGCCAAATATAGTTACTCTTACAAAAAAGGTAGCTTCTTTTTCCTTTTACTTCCATATCTTTCCTTTATGTTAACTAACCAAACACCAACACTATGAAAGTATGAATACACAATTAGAAACGGGTCTCGGACTCAGTTGGTTAGAGCATTTCTCCCCGTTCCAACTTCCAAGAGTCGTTGGAATCGATTCTCATCCCGCCTTTACGGCTTCTTATGCACCAATAAAAAGAAATGGGTTTTGTCACACCACTTCTAAATTGCATAGTAGCAGCCAAAACATTATGTAATAACATCATGCAAGTAATGATCTAAGTACCTGTAATACCAGCATATCAATGTATATGAAAAGTTAATTAAAATAGTGATTGATCTCAACTTCTGAAGAGAAAGAGAGAAAAAAAAAACCTCAGTGCAGATGCAGAGTAGTGGTAGAAGCTGAACTGAAGTGTACCCTCTTGTGTTTTTGTGTTGTACAGTAAATTTAGTTTGTTTGTTTTTTTTCTTGTGAATTTTGGTGTCTGAGAAATCGAGGAAATTGGTACTGAGGAGTGAGGAATGGATTCTCTACTTTGTTAGTATTTTTCTAGGTTTAGGCTTTTTTTCATCAATATTTGGTGAACAAGAACAAACTTCTGATAAAGGGCATCAGCTTTTGCACAGTTGGTTGGGGCCTACGGAAATAACTAGCAGTTTTTTCTTCAGTTATTATAGTCCAAACTTCAGTAGTCATCATAGCTTGAGGATCTTCATCCAATATAACGCTGGTTGTCGCACTTATTATTTTTTTTTGTGTTTGCACCCGATTCACCTTTCGGGTTACATCCGGATCGAGACCAAGTTTAGGGTGGTTAGATTTCATTCCTCTTTTAAGGGTGTTGCGGGGATTCAAACACGAGTCTGTCCTACCAAAGCTAGTCTTCATCACCACTGGACCAACACTTACTTGGTTGGTTGTCGCAGTTGATGGTTGTATTAGATTTTAGTTTTTAATAAAAATTAGTATAAACACGATACATATTACCTTGTGTCCTTGGAAAAAATGGGCTAATTATTTTCACTTTTAAGTCTATTTATTTAGTTATAAAATTCATAATTTCATCTCGTGAGATTCTTTTTTGAGTTTGGTAGTTCACTAAGACGAGAATCGGGATATTTGGTATACCCTTTGTACTCAAGCATTGTTACTAGTTGTTAGAAGTTTGTACAGTTTTTAATTGTTAAAGGATCTATTTGGAGCTGCTAATTAAGCAAGATTAACATTCATCGACTACAATTCACATAAATGATTGCGGAAACAACTTCGAATTACAAAATCAGTTTAACTGTTTTCATCAAGCAATAGAATAGACATATTAAGAGTTATTCTCAATTGATCTATACAAACTCAATCGATTATATATATGCCACAACATATCCTCGCTCTCGACTCAATTCCGAGCTTCTACACGAGCCCACAAATAACAAAAGAACATACTAAATAAGAATTCAAAAATAATTTAGAACTCATAATTCTTACTTTAGTTTCACCAAAAAAAAATAATTCTTACTTTAGTTGTGGGGACATTATACTTTTATAACCATTCAATAACATTTCCATGAACAGCACATATCACATTCATATCCATTACCATGGTCCATGGGATGAACTATTTATGAAGTTACTCATACTGCACATACGCAAATTTTTTTTGGACAAGCACACAGATATCAAATACATTTTGCTAATCATAGAAATTACTAATTCAAATAGTGATGACTGATGAGGTCTCGTACAAAACCGCTATTAGCTAGATTAGTTGCTTAGATCAAATATACGAACGCTAGCTTTCCTTCAAATATTAGTTTGATTTTATTATTACCTAGCAAAACCGCTAATTGAAGATTTTTTGGGTCCCAAACTCTAAAAAAAACACGTAAGCGCGCTAAGGAGAGAGTTATTTTTCCAAACTGAGTAGAATGGGAATCTCATATAGTTTGAGCACTGTGTAGAAATTCATCTTCGTTCTGTCCGCAAAACAGTTTATAAAGCTCACATAGTTTGATGTGGCCCTCCGAAGTCAGTCGACACCCCCACATTGTTTTGTTCTCTAGTCACTTTTGGAAAGACCTCAACATTGATTAAAGCAGAACCACCAGCTCAGAAGTAAGGAAGTGATCAACATACAATATTTGGGGCCCAGAAACAGCCCACTTTGGATGATTTAAATGTACAATTCACCAAAAATTTTATAGGTCAGAAGAACATATCCCATGTTGCCAGTACTTTGTTTCACTTTTTCTTACTCTTGGTCTTCTTTTACAACCTTTCTTTTTTAAGAAAAAAAAAGGTCAAAATTTTTTCAAGCAATATACAAACTCAGACATTCTTATATGTACAAATTATTGAAATGGTTGTAGGTAAATGAATGCCAATTGTGCAAGTTAAAAACTAAAACTGGATAAAACCTGCACTACTAATACTAGTCAAAATAGCAACACATGAAATTAGACAAGTAATGAAGACCATAAAACTATTAAGATTATCTCGAGGCAGATCTTCCATCACCATCATTCTGTTGATCTCTTTGGGATTCCCCAGAGAACATTCCCATCATTGATCTAAAAGTCCTATTTAAGTCCTCGGGTGTTTGCTCATTAAAGCTGAAACTGAAGCTCGTGCCTCCTACTCCTATCTCTGGGTCATCAACACTAACATTGTTGCCCCCTGCTTGTTGTTGAGCTTGAGGACTTTGTCCCTGAGATCCATGTCCCGCCATATTCATGAACATATTTGAAAAGTTTGAGAATGATTGAGTTCCTCCACTTTCATGATTTTGCTCATCGGATCTGCTCTGAGAATCCTGCCCCTGAAATGCATTCCCTGCCATATTCCTGAACATGCTTGCGATATCTGAGGGAATAGCAGTGCTGTCAAAGGTAGTTGATGCAAATGGAAACTGTGTTTCGTGATTATTTTCTGCTGGCCTGCCTTGCTCGTTCTGGTTATGTGATGGATTTCCAGCCATGCTGGTGAACATGCTTGCAAAATTGGCAGGAAGTGTACCAGCGTCAAATGATACGGACGTAAAAGGTGGTGGGGAAGACTGGTTCCTTGAATCCTGGTAATAATGAGAGCAATTTACGTCCTCGGGAAAATTATACTATTTGCTGCCCTACCCCTGAACTGGTGAAATAACTGGTCACTGGCCTAGCTGGAAAATTACCTGATAGTGACGTCTTTGCTCCTGTTCTTGATGCAATTTCTGCTCAGCCACCTACAGATGGCAATAACAGAATAAGAGAAAACTACATGTGCTTGATAAGAAAGAAAAAGTGATCATTAATGTACAAACCCGAATGTTTTCTTTGACAGCATCATTATTTGGATCCAATTCCAGTGCTGCAAGAGTGAGAAGATGAAAGAAGTGAGATCCAAGGCATTTACCCTAAAGATGACAAATTGAATATATGGGATGCAAAGAAGGACATCTTTTTCTAATGTTCCTTATTATGTATATCTCGTAAGATGGGAAGGGTTATAGGAAGGGACAGGCATCTTTACATCTCCATATTCAAATTGCCAGGATTTTGTTTAACTGCACTTCTTGCAAAAACAGAGGTAAGCTAAGGGATTGCACTCATCCAAAATTGATACTTCATTGTGTTCAAAGAAACCGAATACAGGGTAAACGAACTCAGGGATGAATCAACAACAACAACAACAACAACAACAACAACAACAACAACTAAGCCTTATTCCCAAAGTGATTTGGGGTCGGCTAACATGAATCGTCAACTGAAACCGTTGCCAAAGGAGATGGCATCGACAAGAGTGATAAAAAGTTGTGCACAGCTAAATTGAGATCACGCTGGACCCTCTTAGATTAATAATATACATTTTCAATCATGAAATCCGAGTAAACATATAGATAAAGAAACCATACTGACCCTTTCTGAAACCTTTATTAATTGCATCACTATACTTTCCCTGAGCATAGTACGCAAGACCCAACCGACTGTATGCCTTGCTATAATTTGGGTCAATTTCAATGGATTTAAGGCAATCTTCAATAGCTTCGTTGTATTTGCGCATCTGAGTATAAGCAGCTGCCCTGGGAAATTCAATACAGGATTAAGTTCATAAAACGACTTTCTTACGGTGTGGTTGACCAAACATGAAAGCAGCATCCATAACAAATCTGAAACTTCATAATGAATGTTAAGGAGGAAAAATTAATCCACATCTAGAATGACAAAAGGACTTGACACCTAGACACAACTGAAAGCATGATGACTGCTTTTGCCTTAGTATGTGACAGAAGATGCAACTCCCCAACAACTGAAAGCATGATGACTGCTTTTGCCTTAGTATGTGACAGAAGATGCAACTCCCCAACAACTGAAAGCATGACGCCTGATTTTGCCTTGTTCTGTCCAAATTTCAATCCGAAAAATAGCAAATAGAAACTAGGAATGAAAGGTAAAAAGCCATCAAAATCGCCTTATCTCTCCTCCAGATCCACATAAAACACTTGCTGTTCTCCCTAGCTTAACTTTAGTTCATTTAAGTTTCAGCAGCTCTACAGTCTACACAATACTTCTACTCTAACATTCAGTTTTTTTCACTTCAGTTCAACTATTTTCAGTTCAGCTGTTTTCAGCTAAAGATAACAGGACAGGGCATCTCATCACACCATGAAGGTATAATGCAGCATATGGATTTGCCTTTGACGGTACAAGAATATATAGAGCCAGCATTTCTGGAAGCACAGGAGATTTTTTCTTCCTTTTCTATTCCAGTAAATTTACTGCCGGTTCAACACAAAGAATTTTATGGTATTTCACTTTTCTACTTGGGCTTCAGAATCTATACCGTTTTTATTTTATTTCTATTTAGAATATAATATTCAAATTATTCTATTAATATTAAATAATCATTATATATTATATTCAAATAATTAAAAAAGAAATTCCGAATATAATCCTCCATGAATTGAGCAGAACTTTTGATACATGATTCAAAATATTATTATCTTTGTACCCTTGGAGAGTGCTTGAGCCTCAAGATATGCTTAAACTAAAACCCATTTTGTTATATAGTTATACGACCAATAAAATATAATTCTTAGATGAACAATATTTTGGGACCATAAGGAAAGCATATAGGTATACTATTTTGGGACACGTGGATTATTTCATATATGTGTTAAGATTTTTCATCGCCTAACAGAATCACGGTATAATTCGGTCATAAAATTATTTGAAACCAACATACTGGGGCTGTTACCCCGACTCATGCGTCTGGGTTACATGGGTAAGGACCAACTTTCCTTACAACTTATTTAGGGATATATGTCCAAGTGTCAGGACCATTCAATATAATCTTTCCCGTTTTGCGTCCAAAATAAAATGACAATAGCCACTACACATGGAAGAGTAATCAAGGATTCAACACGGGTACTTAAGGTCAAAAGAAGAGTCTCAGTAACATGAGTTCAGGTGCGATACAACATTTGCGGACCCCTCCCCGCTAGAACCCAAGGCAAGCATAAGAAGTTTCTCTTAAAAATCTGTCAAGATTTTCCACTAAGGTTTTAACAGAGCTCATGTACAAAAGTCAACCTCAGGTTTGCCTTGCCTGTAGCATTTCAAGAAAACACAGATTGGCGATCTTTTGATTTTCAAGCAGTGCCTCATACATCTTCTATTGTTATGAGCATGAGTCTTCCTTAAGATCGTAAACCTTGACCCTCTACCCCCCAAAGAAATGAAAAAATACACCAATAATCCCAACTATTAGTCGTCGTCTTATAAAGATCTTAACAATTGATCAGCTCAGCATATCTCAACTACCCAAAGATTAGCAGCTGAAGCAGCTTCTAAAGCGACAGAAACAGAAGTTTATTCCAGGCTGATGATATCATACAGACACTGCAATATTCCTATAGTGAAAGCAAATTCATTAAGGTGCTACTTTGAAAGAACTATGTTGCAACAAATTAAGTTAGAAGAACCAAGGAAGCCTCATACCAACATCACAAATCAGAAGAATAACACGGGGAATTGAATCACTACTTTAGATCTATGAATTTACCTGTTACAGTAGTAAACTGCATTTTTGCATAGTGCGATAGCACAAGTATACCGTTCGATAGCATCCGAGTATAGATTAGATTGCATAGCTTTGTTGCCTAACACCATATTAACAAATAAATAAGTGAATAAACTCAGTAGCTAAAAACAAACAAAACCTTCAAACACATTGACTCCAAATTTATTTAAGCTTGATACACAAACAAAGAATTTCCAAAAACTAATAGGTAAAGAATAATTTCAAAAATCATTAAATTACAAATAGAAAGATACATGAAAAATCACACAGGACCTGCAACATACCAGAAAGCCTTCAAATATCCAGAGAGACAATTCTTAGACATCCAATTATGTCGACAAAGACCATCTAAGGCAACAAGTGCAATGACATGAAACAGTGTATTATTTTAGAATTACCTAATGTTTTAAGCACATCAGCCAGATTTTTTCGATCATATATCTTACAGCTGGATTTTTCCATCTCCTGCATAGATAAAAAGGTTTTGATGTCAAGCAAAGAACTCTGATGAATATAGTTCAAACATTTAAGTAAACTAAATGGCATTCGCAGAGTTTGCACATTAATTGTGTATCAATAGGTGGAGGTATTCAAGCACATCATAGAAGCATATCAGCATACAACAATGATGAGGATATTAAAATAAAAAAAGGGCGCACAAACGATCAAAAACAGCAGTAATAAGAACGTTCTTGTCTTCCAGAATTATTGTCAACATAGTAATCTTCCTACATATCTTTGACAGCACTTCCCACACATAGCACACTCGGACTGCCTTGCGCACATAATCTTTGACTCCACACAAGAAGTTCAAATTAATGCATAAAACCTAAATCTTTATATCGAAAACCCTTGCTCCCATTATTAAAGTCCAAAGCATTAATTACAAAAGTTCCCAATAGAAAACATTTTTCTCAACTCTTAAGCAACTTTAACAATTAAACTATAATTTACCAGGCGCATTTACTATACAGATGTTTCATGGTTTGTTGTCAAAGCTAAAACACAAATTCATAGAAGCAGGATCTAACAAAGATATTATGTTGGGCGTCAGTTGTCTAATGCAATTCATTGGACAAGCATATGATAGTCAAAATCAGCCCATGATAAGCAGGTCTACAGCCTTCCAAAGCAATACCACTATCTTAATTCTTACATACACATCAGTTCAGTCCTTCATATAAAGACAGGTGCGCAAATCTTACTATTTAAAAAAGTATACCATGAGAAGAGGTGCCAGGTTCAGCAGATCCCCATTCATTCTAACCGACTAACACTTTTTAATTTCATATGGTCATAAAATGAGAGAAACTTTCCTGCCAGCTAAAACTACTAGCAAAGGCTACAGATGGATACAAACGTCCCCCCCCTCTTCTCTTTCAGAACACCCAATCCTAAACAAGAACGGAAGTCCGTGCTACAGGATCCACACCATCCACATCAAGGACAAAGGTCCTGCTGAAGTTATCCAAAGACGCCAACACATGTAGCTTACATTCTTTCTACCCCTTCCCTAGCAAATAGCAATCTACTAATGCTAACAGCATCCAATGCCATCAATTGCTTGAAAATGCATTTCTTTTTGTCCTCAATTTTCACTCCATCATGAGAGATAAATTCTTGCTCTGATTACCATACCAGGAGTTATTTCTATTTCGAAGATAATTCTACCACGATCAAATCTTCCTTTCTAATTTCCCCTATTTCTTTGTGGGGTCAACAAACCCTGCTAAAGTATGAACAAATTTCAATAAACTCTCATCAACTTGTAAATGTTGTAAGGCAATTGGTAACCAGCCAATTCACAAATTTAAAATGACATGAAATGTCCTTAAAAAATTTATTTTCTTCTTATCTTGGTTTGGACATTTACATCGTGTTAATGCGTTGAACTAAGATGGTAGCCTCATTGCTGCTGGCTTGTAGAGGCTACTTTAGATGCTGGCAAGTTTCCTTGGGAGGGAGGGAGAGTGGTCCGATGGTAGTCCCAGCCGAGAGGGAGTCCCTCAAATTTAAGTTAATGAATGGTCAATGAAAAGGTTATTCAACATGTAATTCCCTAACTTGGTTCACCATTAGATTAACAAATGGATGGTAATGAAAATTGACCCCCACCCCAACTGACCCAACGAACACCATTCAAATTCAACTTATTACCAACTCATAGTACTGAGAACCATGGTTCGAAAATGTGGTTTCGGTCACGGTCAGGGTAATGGTCACAATGTCGCGGTCACGGAGACGATGCGCATGTCGTACCACCATATATCGGCTGAGACAACGAGATGTCGCCTAAATCGGCCTAAAACACAGTTTTTTACACCTTTACAATGCAATCGGCCTAAAACACAGTTTTTTACACCTTTACAATGCAGGTAGTATCGATTCGGCATATTTGCAAAACCTTTACAATGCGGCTGATATGGTGCGGTGTGGCCTTGTTTTAACATCATGCTGAGAACGTAGCAAGCAACATTTCTAGCAGATATACACAAATATGAAGCTTATTCATTTGCTCAAATGAAAACACTATACATCTGAAGCTAGTCAAAAGTCACATACATTGACAGCTTCGTGAAACAGGCTCGTTGCTTTATCCAACAAAACATGATCATCATCTCCATTTGGTGTTGTACTAAAGAAGTGAATTTTCTCTAATGCGTCAAAAAACTGCCCAAAGAGTTCATCTTTAGACACTCCTGCAAACATTCAAAACACCAAAGGAATTCAGAAATATCCAAAACCTAGAAACGCAACAAGGTGCATAATACAAGGTTTGAAGTTTATAAAAAGATGAGCCCTAACTATCAATATATTTGACGTGAAAATAGACCTTTGCTCACAAATGTTTAGATCACTATTGGCGATTGGCGCACACTATATACAATCAATGCCCTTATAGGGCTTTCCTCCATCCTTCAAAATTTCCCAAATGCATCTCTTTTTACTTTTTGGGATAAATCTTGGAAATTTGAGAATTTTCTGTTTTTTTATGGGGGTGGAAGTGGGGGAGAGGGATACTAGATTTATGGGATACTTGTTAAGATGCTGAAAATTTTTTTTGCTTTTTGGCTGATTTGTTCATGAATTTTGACTGTAAATGAGTCGTGAAATTTCTTCGATTAAAGCTAAAAAATTATTTCATGTAATATTGGTCTAGCCATTAGATGGATTTTGTCAACTTTATTCCTTCAATGTCACATCTTTTACTCAAACCATTGCCTCGTGAGTGAAATAATGGAGAAATTAACTCCGCCTACCTGAAATAGAATTGAACATAAGATGCCAAAAAATACGAATAACCAAATTTTCAAATCATGAAACAAAGGTAACCAAACTAAAATTTTGCCAAACTTCGACTATCCACATTGAAAACTTCCCTTAAAAATAAGATAACGTTACCATGGCAGTATATCCACTTCACTACGTAGGAGAAGAACAACTGCATAACAACAAAAAGATCTAAAGGCCATGCTACTTAGAAGTTAAATAAAAAAAAGTATACCTGCATCATTACTTTCTCTCACGCCAAAATCACCCTACAAAGACAGATAACGTCACAAGGTTAACTTATCAAACCAGAACAATCAATAATATGAAATCCCACCCACTCAGTTGACATCAGACAACAAGCTTCCATACACTTAGCAAACCAGTGACACACACCCCTCTTCCCCAAGACTCCTCAACCAAACAAAATAATGAAAAGGAACCAAAATCATCAAGTCAAAAATCCCAAAGGAGTTTAGCCATATTAAACAGAACGGAGGAATAATTATCTTTCTCTGTAAGTAATTGAAAGAGCAGAAACCTGAATTTTTGATGTCCCCGGAACATCATCAGTAGCATTGTTTTGATCTGTTGGTGTAGTCCGGGAATCCTCATTATGGCTGGTTCTGGCTTCACTTTCTGTACTACTTTCCAGTGAATTGAAAAAATTTAATAACAGATTAGGTTCTGGCAGATCACTCTCAGACAGTTGACGAAGTCTGAAGACTTCCGTTAAGCAATCTTTGGCAACTTCGAGACCTTCACGATCAACACCAGGGGCAGGTTCAACTGTCAAGGGACAATTAAGAAGAAAGATTGTCAGATGAGTACAAGAATTCCATATTCGAAAGACATGCAGAAAAGCATTTGAATAAATCAACTATTACGGTGAAGTTGCAGGAACAGCTGTTACAGAGTTTGAATTTTATGACAAGAATTACCCAAAACAACAAAGCCAATGGTACCAGCACCCTCAACCAATACTCAAAAGAACCACACCGCGCCGGTCAAAGTGTTTCATAAGTCGTAGTACAGTGCTAAGCCAACTTAACGGCAGGGGGTCTCCAGAGACCAAGATAAAAATACAAGCCACGTTGGTTTGGCCCATACCCACAAACCTCAAACGACTTAAATTTTTTCCTTGGCCTCCCTAGTTATTACAGAAAATTCATCAAAACTATTCCCAACTTGCCCAGATTTATAGCACTTGCCAACAGCAGAAACGTTCCATTTTGAGCCCAGCAGGTCTTCTTCGACCCATCCCAATCGTACAAGGGTGTGCGACAATGAACCTTGTAGAAGGATTACCTAGGTCACTTCAGCTGGATACTGTACTTATGGTGGTGGACAGATTGACTAAGAATAGCCACTTCATTGAGCTACAAGCCTACAACACCCTTTCACAGCTCCTGCTGTTGCATTGATGTTCATAAAGGATGTAGCCAGACTCCATAGTTTTTCCCAACACCATTGTTAGTGACAACGATAGGTGTTTATGACTCTGTTCTGCTCTTCAAGCTAATCAAATACAGCTTCATAGAAAAACTGCTTACCACCCACGGTCAGATGGGTTAACAAAGTGCTTGAAAGATGCCATATTCAAGGGCATCCAAAAACTTGGGCCTACAGGCTACCATGGGCAGAATATTGGTAGAAGTAGAACATCCTTGGCTCCTTCCATACCAGTATGTTTTGTTCTCCTTTTACGGCCCTATATGAAAGGGATCCACCCATGTGTCTAAACAAGGCCGTATCATATTGATTGGCCGTATAGGTTTTCTAATATAGTGAACAGATACTACCCGCATGGTAAAGGTGGAAAACAAAATCAGGGTTTTGCCAATTCAAGCGATATTCTTGTGGTCTAGGACAATACTTGCGGTAGCCAAACACATCATTCCCGTTACAGCGACCATGATCGAGACCGCATCTTCGAACCATGGATCCACCCTCCTTAATCAGGTTTGATCAAGGTTCTCCTGTCTCATCTGATGAGGACATGCTAGTTGAGATGGATGCTATTGGAAGATCTTAAAACCCATCTTCTAAGGGACTTGTAAAGAATGAAGGCTCAGGAAGATTCTCACAGAAGGGAAGTGGAGTTCAAGGTTGGGGATAGATTCTATCTGGAACTCCAAGCTTATAGATAACAGTCCTTGGCCAAGATGCCCTTTGACAAGGGCAGCCAGGTTTTATGGGCCATTTGAAATTATGCAAAGAATGGGCCCAGTGGCTATCAAGCTCCAACTACCCCCCAACGCTCGCATCTCGCCTGAGTTCATGTATCCCTTCTCAAGCCTGCTGTGCCAAATGAACAGTTAAGCACCACAATTCCTCCCGTCATAACATCTGATCCTGTTCTGGAAGCAGAACCTGAAGTTATGCTTGGTCAGGAATGCAAACCAAGGCACTACAACCAGTCAACCACTGTGGAAGTGTTGGGCACATCTTCCAGATCATGCGGAACATGGGAAGATCACTCTTCCCTGGACACCAGATTTCCTCAATTCCACTCTGAGTCTGAGGACAAGGTGGGAGTCTGGGTGGGCGGTAAAGTTACGCACTCACGAAGACCACCTATTTTGGTGACATATGCTAGAACGGGGAAGGGGAAGGCAACCAATACAGCAAAATGAATGAAAAAAATTTCCTCTCAGAAGTTTGTTAGTAAAGGTAATTTATGGAAAGGTGATGTCCCCAAGTTAGTTAGAAACGGGAGACACAATAGTCACTGTAATAAGGGCTCTGGAAGAGTCATTATGAAGGCTCAGAGTTGTATAAAGAGGATCGTAAATTTTTAGAATGGGGATATTGAAAAGTAGAATGAAGCGCTTGTTTGGAGAACAGTCTACACATCTAAAGCAGGCAAATTCTTGTTATTTTCCCTTTTGCTATGATCATAATCCATTATTAGTATTACTTTGTGTTCATCTGATTCAATAACTCTCTCTCATGAATCCATAGCAAACAGATAGCAAGAACTGCTAAATCCGCATCATAATCTATTTCTAAAACTATCAGTCCAACTCTTGATAGCAAACTATTATAAAGTAATCCATTTTAAGATTCTAAATAATGGTTCAGTACAAATTAAGGTCGACCAGAACTCATCAGCTCAAAAAACCAAAACTTGTAGAAAAGCTGATTTAGAAGCACATCATCAAGACCCGAGAGAGCATTGTCAAAAGAGGTACATTAAAGAAGATAAATGTAAATGAAAAAAGAACTAATCCAATGTACCTGATCTTATTTACAGAAATCACAATCTACAGTGATATATACAGCAAATAAGAAAGGTAGGTGGTACTGGGAAACACACACTACTATACAAAAAAAGAGAACTTTAAACCTTACCCACCCTTAGAAAACCTCTACTTTTAACTTTAAACACTCATACCCTCCTTTTCCTCCTAACCCCACCTCCCCTTGAATCTATCACCTTTCCCACCACCTTCCTCTCGTCTCCTCTCGACCTCCAATCCCACCACTCACCTGACCTCAATTGAGATTTCTCGCATCCGTGAACCTATAATTAATCAGTTATTCCAATAGTTGTTTGTATCTTGTAATTGTTTAAATAGCCCCACTCCATTTATGAAATGGCAACCCCCTAACCCTCCCCACGAGAATTAATCGCTATCTAATATGCCTTTCTTAGTCCGTTGTTCGATATTCTGGTGTCCTAGGCGTAGAGAAACCACACCAATCAATCCCGAATCCCCCAAATAAAAAGAGAGGCCAACAACAAATCCAATCCAAAACCCCAACAAAAAAAAATGGCAATAATTTATTGCATATATCCACGATCCATGAGCTAAAATCAACACAATAAACCTAAGTATCAGCAATAAGAATCACAATCGAGCAAAAGACAATAAATTGGAGAAGAGATTCGCAACAGAGCTAGCAGATTATCATCTATAAAGTCTAAAAAATAGAATGAGAAATCATGATGCAAATATATAGAAAACAGATAGAGTTAGTAATTAAGTGTAATTAAATGGTGAAATGATAGTGATGAATTGAGATACACAACAAAAACAAGAATAAAGCAGAGAAAATGAGAGAGAGACCAGAATGGAGGAAGTCTAAGAAAGCACGGACAATACGGCGGGAGGTGGTGGTGTCACTCCTTAAGTTAGCCATGACTTCAGAAACTGGGGTCTCTGGGGGTGTTCAAACTTCAATGTTTGATGATGAACTCTTGTAAACTGGAGTCTGGGGTGAAGTGTTGGAGGGGGTGGTCAATGCAAGATTAGGCTAATTAATTACTTATTCAGTCTAGGCGTGTTAAAAAGCAACTACAAACTACTACTAGTACTAGATTAGATATTACTATGTTACTCATACTAGTAGGCGTATGCACCGGTTTAAAACCGGATCGGACCGGAATTGATTTGGACCGAAATCGGAATTACAATTATTTTGCGGATTGGAGACAGGATCAGAAAAATTTCGCTTCTATTTTGGACCGGTTTGTATGATTATTCATTTTATATGAGGTATTTTTTCTATTTTTTAATCATATTTATCTACTACTAGTATATTTTTAATTGTATGTTCATTTCGAAATATATATAAGTAACTACTGGCACATGAAAATAGTAGTTTTGGGTAATTTCACTATTGTTTATTAAGCCAAAATAAAATTATGTATAGTTTTATGGGTTTCGAGACCCGAAACCAGATTTGTAATTTTTTGAAGATCGAAGACTGGATTGGAATTTTCCAGTCCAATCCATTTTTTGGTCCAAATTCTGATTCGGACCGGTCCAATGCACACCCCTACATAGTACATACTAGTATTTTCCTTAACCCTCCACCCTAACAACCCCTTCCTCCTAGTCGGAAAAACGACTTTAGCCCTCCAAAATCCACCCCCACCCACCAAAGATTATATTTGGATGATTTATCGGTGTCGGGCAACCTTCACCGGCATTACTATGCTCTCTCCTTCTCACTCTGGCGTTCCCTCTACTCCAACAGATGTTCTTCCTGGTCATTAACTTTGTTCTTTTAAAATATTTTTGTTAACTTTTTTGGGTTATTCCTATATGTTCTTTTCAGTGTTCCTTTAACTAATGCATAATATTCTTTTGATAAAAAGTATTTTATTCTTTGATTTTTGTATTTTGTTCTTTATATTTCAAGAAGTGTTCTTTTAAAATATACAGTTTTTAAAATTTTATTTGTAAGGAAAATTTTAAAAAAATCCGTTCTTTGTAAAATAACGTATTTTGTTCTTTGAAATTTCGCATTTTGTTCTTTTTGTTTTAAGTAAATGTTCATTTAGATTTTCAGGGTTTTAGTTTTTTGTATGTTTTTTGAAATTTCTTGCTTCATTTTGTTCTTTACAAAATAGTATGCTATCCTTTGAAATTTAATATTTTGTTATTTTAAAAGTATGTTGTTCTTTTGATTTTTCGTATTTTGTTATTTTTGTTTCAAGTAAATGTTCTTCTCATGTTTTGTTATTTCAATGTTCACTATATGTTCTTTCTAATAGTCGTTGGGTTTTTTAGCGCCAATTATGTAGTGGTGATGATGTCAGTTCTAAAAGACTGACACCAACACGAGGTGCATGGTGCTCCGTGGACCCAAGTGCACTAAAGACGAACTAGTTTATCGGTGGTGAGTTGATTGATTTCGTGGGAAAGGGGAGGTTTCTGGACAAACAAAGCAAGTTTTTTGTCTAAGGGGAGAGGATTATCAGGGTAAGGGGTAAAAGCGACTAGATGCGGGTTTTTCACAGAGTGAGGGGGGCTTTCTGGGTGGTTCGAGGTAGCAAGGGCGGGTGGGTCTATTCTCGTCAACTGAATTATGTTGAACTGAACTTAGGCCCTGTTCAGTTCACCTTATTTCTACGGAACTGTACTTATTTATACTGAATTGAACTTATTTCTGCTAAAATGAACTTATTTTTACTGAACTAAACTTATTTTTACTGATTCATGTTGTTATTTCTTCTCTGCACTACTGGTTTTATCCGAACTGAACTTATTTTTACTGAATTGAATTTATTTTTACTGAATATTATTATTTTAAGGTGAACAGAACAGGGCCTTATTGCTATTGAACTGAACTTATTTTTACTAAATTGAACTTATTTTTACTGATTCACGTTGTTTTTTCTTCTTTGCACTACTGATTTTTACTGAACTAGACTTATTAGTACTGATCTAAACTTATGTTTACTGAATTGAACTTATTTTTACTGAATTGAACTTATTTTTACTGAATTGAACTTATTAAAATAAGTTGACGAGAACAGGGCCTTAGTTTTTTATTATTTTTTTGTTGATTTTCTATAACTTTTTAATTTTTTCATGTTTTTCCAAATAAAAAGAAAAAGAAAATCAAGCGTAAAAGATAAAGGTAACATGTTCAACAGGTTGAAAGTTATTATGCCCGTTAGATATGGATCAGATGCAAATGTCGAATTAATTTCAAAGTATTCAAATGTGGGATTGTTAAGAGTGGAACGGGGAGAGGTTGACTTATTAAAATCAATTTTTGCTATATTGGAGGGGTACCTAGGCAAGACTGTAACACCCCGCCCAAACCGAACCCTTTTTATATTAATAAAACTCGTTTGAGGGGAAATCAACGAGGGTTCGATTCGGATGGAGCGTTACCGCCGCAGTCAGCTCCTTGGAATTAAGTGCAAGGCTAAGTAACCAAAACATATTCATTCCAAACTAAATTAAAAATCATCCTTACAACCAAATTAAACTTGTTCGTTAAGTACTAAATACTACGAGTTTCAGAGTTCCAGCGGAAGCAAAATATTAAACTAGGTGGATGACAACTTCTAGTTGATCTCTCATAATTCCCCTCGATCACCCACCTGCAAATAAACATTGAAAAAGACAGGAGAGACAAGCTCCCAAAAATCAGAAAAACTGAGTAATTCCAACTTCATCCCGTAAAAATACTTAACTTAAAATAGTTGAAAGTAATATATGAGTCAAGTTGAAAAGCATAACACGTATGTACAATTAATAAGCACGTAAGTAACACTAACTTCACATTTCAATATTATCCAATTACTTAAATAGAAGGAAGATAACGCTAGTAAGGGGACTAGTCCCGTTATCCACTTACTATAAGAACAAACATGATATGTATGTGTATAGGCCGGGACGAGTCCCGTTATCCACATATCACGATAACAACACGTGTGAGTATAGGCCGGGACTCGTCCTGTTATCCACCTACCTCAATAGCAGAAAGTGTGTGTATAGGCCGGGACTCGTCCCGTTATCCACCTACCACAGTAACAGAACGAGTGAGTGTAGGCCGGGACTCGTCCCGTTATCCACCTATCTCAATAACAGAATATGTGTGTATAGGCCGGGACTTGTCCCGTTAACCACCTATCACAATAATGGTCAATCCAACGTCATAACATTAATTCATACACAGTGTTTCAACATTCCTTTTGTAATCACAATTATCACTCGGTTCCATCTCTAAAATCAACATCACCAACAACAACATCACCAACAACAACAACAAACAAACAACAATAACAAACAACAACAAGAACAATAATAGTAATAACTTCACTTATATATCCTTTAATAATAATAATAGTAATAATAGTAATAATAATATTAATAATAACAACAATAACAATAACAATAACAATAACAATAACAATAACAATGACTTCAACTTTATCGCCAATCATTTAATAATAATAATATCCTTTAATAATATAATATTAATGATAACGTTAATAACATCCATATGGATCATTTTATTGTCATATTTGTTTATCGTTCATAACTCATAATCCATAATCAATAATCCATTATCCATTATCCATATTCCGAAATTCACAATCATAATCCGTAAGTATGATTCACAATCATAAATCCAAAATCCATAATCCACAATCATAATCATAACTCATAAATAATAATCCATATTCATAATCCATAATTATAATCCACTTTTAAAATCCATAGTCATACTTGATTCACATAGTCACGTAATTAATTCTCATATTTACAAGATTAAATCGTTTTATATCTTACGGAATTTACTTGTGGATGAACATTGGTAATTACCTCTTGAAGCGTGCTTGAAAACTAAATCACGAACGAATCAACACTCTTGGAAATCCTCGTCTACGCAAACAAAGTCTATAATTAAACGAGATCTAAAATTAGTTACCTAAATAACCCCTTATAGTTTTATAAATGAACAACTTGAATAATTTAAATAAATTGGATAAAATTTATTAACTACTTCAAAAGAGTTTCATAAATCAAAGTTTATGGTTTCAAATTATTTATAAAAATCATTTTAAGTACTTAGAAATTACTTTAACTTTAATTTTCATTAACTTAAACAATTATTCCAAATATAGAAAACTAACTTTATTTTATAAACATAAGAAATATGTTTAAGTCATTAAAAACTAAGTCAAACATTATTTAAACAACAAATTAATTTTAAATAAGTAAAGAAATCTTTTTTTTTTAATAATAAAAAACTGATTCAATATGAATCAGTTTAAGAGAAAGGAAGAAGGGAGAACAGGGGAAGGGAGAGGAAGAAGCAGGGGAGAAGGAGGAAGAATGGTGGTGGCTCGCTGGCGGGTTTGGAGTCGCCGGCGAGGGGGCGGTTCAGGCGGCCGGTTCAGGCGAGCTGGCGAGGGCAATGGCGGCTGGGCAGTTTCAGGCGTGGTTCGTGGAGACAGAGCAACGAGCAGGGGGTTCTGCTCGTGTGGTTGGGACAAGGGACGCAGCATAGGGCTGCTCGGTGGTGCGCAAGAGTGAGGGTGGTTGCGTTGGTTCTGGGCGAGATGTGGTGGTGCGAGGAGGAGCGCACGGTGGTTGGAGGTGGTGGTCGTTTGGTGGTCCGGTGGTGGTGGTTTTAAAACTTTATTTTTCCAAAACAAAATCAGGAATTCAGAAATTAAAATGGAAAAGAAGGAGATTGAAGAGGAGAGTGAAGCAAACCTTGATAGTGTGGTTTGATTGAGCAATTGAATGGGTATAACTCAGTATTTATAGAGGATTTGGGTCAGATTTTGGAGCTTGGAGTCAAGCTCCATTAATGGTGAAGATATGAGTGTTGAACTTTGAGATTTGCTTTTTGACTATAGACTGAATTCTTCTGGTTTGCTCAGTTTTTTGGCTTGATTTTGCAAAGATATTCTGACTAAAGTAATTAAGATGGTTGAATTTGACTCCATTGGTGGAGAGTCATGTGATAGGGGAAGAGAGGAAGAAGATGTCTGATTTTCCTCATTCTATTGTTTGGCTTTTCCTTTTTGTTTTTGTTTGGGTTAAACTATTAAATGGCTAATGGTCTTTTGATTGGGCTTGAGCCTTAAATAGTTGGGCTCAAATATGTACTAGATAGATGGATACAAGATGGCTAATTTTACAAGTAAAATAATTAAATTCTATAAGCAAATGTTAATCATAAATATATTAATAAACACATTTATCAAATATTTCATAAACTCAATTAAATCACCTTAAATAAACATATTTATTCAATAAAAATAATTTTTCGATAAACATATTTAAATGGAAATAATATTATATCAAAATTAACTAGCGTGTTTTAAATGATTGATTTTGAATCGTAATAAAACTCAATACTTAAATAAAACTCAAAAATTTAAATTAACACGTATTTTCGCTAATAATATAATTTGTAACATAATTAATACGTTTTAAAGCTAATAATATACTTTAGAAATTCGGGGTATTACAAAGACCCCGTGTAAAAGCTAAAATTAATAGTGTATACATAGGATTAAATTGAAATGGCGCTCCATTAAAAATGAGGTATCATTGCTAGACCTGTCAAACGAGCCGATTGGGTAACTGTCGATTCTCTTTGAATTCAGATAATTTTCGGGTTGGATTACTTACGGTTCGGGTCAGCCCGCCTTATGACACCCTTTTATTTTCAACTTTTATTTTAATATGATAGCCCCATATATATCACTAATAAGAACCTATAATATAATTGTCATTAATCAATAATCATTGGCCAAATCAAAAAAATCAAATCAAAAAAATAATTTGATGACATCCTAGAGTTAGTCCTTAAAATATTGCTGGTCAGATTGTTGTTGAATAGCGAGGTATGGTTTAAATTTGAGGGAGAGTTGTGACAATGAGAGAATTCAAAGATAAGTAGTAGTTAATTTTTAGAGTTTTAGTGAAATTAAAGTATATTCTTGTGAGTCTTTTATTGAAATTAATTTTGAAAAACAAAAGCACTCAGCTTGGAGGATCGAGTCAGATCAGACCTAATTTTGACCCAATAATTTCGAGTATTAAAGGTTTAGATAATTCGGGTCATAAATTTGTGTTCATGATCCACTATTATCAAGTCAGTTTCGGATCATCTTTCAGTTCTGGTCGATTTTGAGAGGTCTATTATTGTTATAGTCATCTTCAAAATCATAAGTACTCATTTTCTTTAATTTTCCCTTAAATTATGTCATCGTTGTGCCATGTATCATCTCCTGATGATACTTTTTCAAATGTGAGTTTTTTCTACTACGAAGTATATTATGAACGGGTAATTCTATTTCATATTTTTGTAAAGACTTATTTACCCCTATTCTCTAAATTCTAAGGGCTCGTTCATTATCTTTTCAATTTCGAGTTATCATTTTTTTTGAAAACCAAAAACTAAAATATGAAAATTATAAATACTTTCCAAACTTACCATGAATAATACTGTATCATTATAACCAATTTTAAGTTTATTATACTACTTATATCATATGACTTTGCAATCAAGGACTACTGGGTTCATCGTATGGCTTCCTATCTCCCACATGGGAGACCAAGGTTCAAATCTTGGTAGACGCAAAATGATATACCGGGGGAGAGGGGTTGGGGGTTTATGGCTTGTAATAGGCCTCTAGGTAGAAACCTTGTGCAGGGATGACCCCAAGGATTATTAAATCTTCTTAAATATAATCTCATACATATAAATGAGATTATATTTTTTAAATAAATAAAAATCATACTCCTTGTATTTGTATTATAGTATGCAGCTATCAATCATTTTAGGACGGATTGTACAAGGCTATTGAAGCTGAGATGGATATCACGTAATCAGTGGGTTGTAAGAAGACTCCACCAGCCATGCTGATTGTATCATAAGTATTCTATTAGTTGCTCTATATTGAAGTGGTTCTCATCTAACTATTGTTTAGTTTTCCTATAATAAGTTATCACACCACCAGCCATGCTGATTGTTGACTACAGAAAATTTACAAAAACACCCTATCTATATGGACGGCAATAAGCTCTACAGAACTTTACAAGTCATAACTTATGCACTGTGTTCAGGAATCCGAGTGCCCGGTACTAATTTACTCAGACATAAGTTAAGCTTTCCGTCTCCGAGTTCTGAAGGCAATCTGCAATGAAGAAGATAGTATAATGAGAATTAATTTTAAACAGAACCTGTGCAAGACTCTGACCCAATGAGCCGAAGAGTTCAATGGAAAATTACAATAAAACTAAACGTGACAGCAAAAAAAAATTCTGTACTATTTCATGCAACCTCCCCAGAAATTTAGTCAGACTGTGTACTGGACACCGGTTTTTTCTTAGAAAGTTTTGTTTTTGAGGTTGCTTGAGGATGGAACTTGGATGATTCCCCAATTCTTACAACCCACTTTCTAACCACATTGTGTGGATCATCAGGTTCTTATGTCAAGCGCATCCTCATAAGGCACTCAAAATCCTTTAGTTTCTCTAGCATCGAGTTTACAATGCACAGTGGCAGATCTACAAGAATTTTCTGGGGGGGGGGACTTATTGAGGTTACCTCTGATTTATAATTACCTATTTGCCACTTCCTTTTGAAAGAAAAAGAAAAACTAGTTGTTGATATTGTATCGTGTCATCAAATCCTTCCCTGAGGGAGGCCTAACGCTTATGGAAAATAATGAACAAAATTCTGTATGCATTTAATAGATATAAGAATAATCCTAGGAAGCATAAGCAAGAAAGTTAAAAACATGGGTAAAAGTTGTGTTGGAACTTAGACCTACCGCATTCTTGTTCTCATGAGAAACATCAGATTCTGGTGTGTCTAGAGATACTTGAAGTCCCAGACAACTCTTTTGCGGCTCACACTGTTTCAGCAAACCATTCACTGCAAGAAAGCAAGACTTGTATAAATAAACCTCTTTACAGCACTAGGAAGCTAAGATCACATAGACAGTGAAGAAAACCTCTTTAAACAGCAGCACTTCAATTTAGTATTGGTCAAAAAACAAATCAAAGGAATTTTTTTTGAGAAAGAAAGAAAATAAGGGTTTTAAAATAGACGAACAAATAAAAGAATGGCAGAAAACATTTCGTTCATAAGGTTCTGACATGTTCGCTGCTCACAATTAGCTAACACTCAGATGAGCACGAGTACACTATACATAAAAGATTAATATACCTGACAATGAGTTTGTTCTATCCAAAAGAATTTTCCGCTGACTTGTTCCTGATCCTAGTGTTTTAGCACCGCCTTTTCCTGAAACAGTGACTGTTTCCTTTTCAATGCCAATAGAGCATTGTTTTTTGGGATTTCTGCACACGAGTATATGCCGTAGTTAAGTAGCTGTACAGAAGCAGCAGAACATAGACCTCTCCAGATTCATGAACAGAGTTCCCTAAGAAGTAAAGTACACCTCAAGGAAATATATCACTTCCTCTGTTTTTTAGATGTTACACTTTTTTTCCACGGACTCCTAGGCAATTCTTGGGTAAGAGAAAGGTAGAGAGAAAAATTAATGGGTCAATGTGATTGGAGAGAGAGATTGTTGACCAAAAAGGAGTGCAATATCTAATTTAAAACGTCCTAAACTGGAATGTCTAACATCCAAAAAAACGGAGTAAGTATAAATTTCTTCTCAACATACCAACATCCGAGACAGATTGCAGCCCAGGCCGCTCACTTGAAACACCATTTTGTAGAATGAATGCAATAAGGCATGTTATTCCTCTTTAGAAAATAATAATAAATATGTTTAGCAGACCCTACGAACTGTCCAACCATAGACATTGCACTGTGACAGAACTTTACAGAGTTTTCAGAATGGTAGATATAACTGGGATGGCAGAGAAAGCATATCCTCTCAAAATAGAAAACATGCGCACACAATTTTACTGAGGCTGAGCAGATGCTTCTGGTGTTACCTAAATGGCTAACTTGCTAACCCCCTCGAGCATAGCGATCTGAAAGAGGTGAATTCGTACATGAAAGAGATATACTTTTGGCTAATTGAACTGAACTGAGTAGCACAAATTAGGTGACACTAAAAGCCTCCAATCCATCAGAAATTTTGAAGAGAGTGACCTTTGGAAAGATTGGCATATTCCGAATACAGCGCTCACTCGGGGAATTTAAATCAGAAAAAATTATTGAGGTACTTGAAAGTTGAAACCTACACAAACCCAAGTATAAATGGCAGCACATGATTGGCCCCATCAAGCTCAGCAATGTATCTGAATAACAGAACAGATTCTCAGCCCCACCTCTTTTGTCCTAACACAGGATCTGTCCCCCACAATAGCAAAAAGGAGTATGACATTCAACCCATCTATTAGGTGACAAATGTAAGGAAGCCTTCACATATTTTTGAATGTCAAGCTTTCAATGATGTATGACTATCAGATGTAAGAAGCCAGTCACAGATTAAAGATAGTCAATTTGCAAGAGAAAAATGTTTTTGTCAGCTGATTTAGTTTCTGGAGCTCATTTAATATATTTGAAGTTTAATTGACATGATCTTTAGTTGACTTGACCACATGATCTCTAGACTATCAAACTCAGCCACCACAACACAGCTTCAGAAAACGGACTTAAAGGAGAAGAGAAAGAACAGAGAGACAAAGAAAAGATAGACATAAGGTTGATCAACAGGTCAAACCTACCACAACAACTAGGATTTGACTACTTACCGCTGCCGGGAAAAGGAAACAGTTGACCCCTGCAAAATATATCACCACTATTAGATGATGAAATTCTTATCAAGAATTTTGGCATCATAAATTCATAAACAGTGAAAGCAAATAACATTCCTTATCAAAATGAAACTAGAATGATCACGTTATGCAATTGAAATAAATAATGCAATTTAAACAAAATAAAAGTGAACATTTGTTGTAATATCATGTGAAGTTTTAATTGCTGGATGGCCTGTTGATGGATCCTTTCTTTGTAGGGAGGGATAGAAATCTATTTCTCGATTAAAACAAACAATCTTTGCACAGAAGAGTAGAACAGTCATAGAAACCAATATCAGGCCATGCAGAAAATTTCATATTGTGTACATAATCTTCTCGTTAAAGCTAAGCAAAGGAGTAAACAATTTAACTCTGAATATAGAACAAAAAGAAAAAAGTCAATAGTAATTCAAAGGCATCATTCAGCCGGTTGAGTAGGAGCTTGCTAACATTTTTGAAGAGAAGAGGCAGTGAGAAGTGCAATACTGCCAATCAGCAAAGGGAAGAAAAACTAATTGCACTCAAATAAGCCAGATAGAATCATAGAAGTGTAGAGCCTCGTGATGTACTACACGCATCTTATAACCCAGACCATTTATAACTTTAGGAAGGCACAAATAATAAATAACAGAGAAATGAATATAATCATGTCCAAGTATACTTACGTCAGAGCTGCAACCTTGTCTGACATTTGTTTCACAGTGATCCAAATTTTCTGTAAAATCACAGCTACTTTTTCTTTTCCTCTCTTCCAGTACTGGAGCAGGTGAAACATCAATCGCTTGAGTAGAAATATCTGATTCAATTTCAAAGAGTTCCAAAGTAGCAGATGCAGAATCAAAATGATGCTCATTTGCTCGCAAACGTGCATTATCTCCAGAACCATTTGCCTCAACTTCTTCATTAGCTGAGGAGCCATCTTGCAATTGCAGTGCTTCTAGAGATGAATAAACTATTTTACTTTGTTCTCTTCCTTTAGGGCATGCTTCAAGAACGCAAGTTCGAGCCATCTCTTTCTCAGCGACCTTCTCGTTGATTGTTACATTTTTTGACAGTTCGACTTGCTTAGACGTGGGCAAGTCAAGAACATTCTGAACTTGCAGACTGTCTTTCAGATATTTTCGACCACGCTTAACAGTTGAGCTGGACAACTGACCAACAATGCAATAAGATCATGAGCTTCCTTAGGTCATAGCAACAAACAAAATAAAGATAGAAATGTGACACACCTGAGCAAAATCACATTCAAAGACTTCAACAAGCTTTCTCAGAAAATCTTCATTGACCAAAAATTCCGCTGGAAAGCAAGTATCCTGAAAAAAGAAACAGGAAGTGAATCAATAATGATCAGTTCAATTTATTCACAGTTATTATCAAATAGAAGTAGGCAAGCTTGCCTCGTTGGTTCTCTTTAACTCGCAAGTTTTATAAAGAGATGATGGAAGAAGAACCAGTCCAGGGGCACGGGACAAATCAATGTTATCAGGTTTGAGAGAATTCAAAAGAGACATTCCAGTCTCTGCAAGCATATGCAGTTTCTGCAACATCAAAACCTTCAATTATCATCAACGCAACAAGGGAGCAAAAATAAGGAACATAATCAAAATACTTACAGGCGTTTTCTCAGAATCTACAGCATCATCAGCTCTTCTGATGGCTCGAAAAATACTTCGCAAATACAAAAAGTTTTTGTTTACAAGATCCCAGTCCCCATATTGAGGGTCAAGCAACACGTGCAAAAGAAGAAGAAGTGGCCTGCAACAATAACCTGCTCAAGCACATGCCTTCTGACATAATAGTCTTATAAAACATTGAATATTGAACTACCTGCAAAACTGAGCCGTATATTTTTCACTGTGTGAACTCACACTTGGAAACCCTGCATCATGGGCAAGAATATGAAGCAAGAACACCACTATGTATGCTGGGCTAGCTGTCATAGATCCTTCTTTGCCTGAAGCAGGGCTGGGGCGAGCTGCTTTGCTGTATTCCTTGATGAATTCTATCAGATATTTCAATGACTGGCAAGCAGATCAAACTATGTTAGCAGTAATCTAAAATAAAAACAAAGGTAATAGCCCAGAACGAAGGCAAACCTTATCTTGCAGATCTTTAACACAATCAGATGCAGCCATAGCAAATGCACAAGCACATTTACTTGATGCAGCATGCCCTTTCAGCAACTTGTGAGTTTTATCAAGAAATTCTTTACGTACAAAAGGCGAAGTGTCCTGCAATAATTTTGGTGTTATTAACACTACAGCATTGCACAAATGATTGAAGTTTATCAACTGGGTTTATTTCAGTATTCTAAGTCAGCAGCATTCTCAAGCACATCATAAGTTTGTAACCTCCATACCTTTGCCATCAGAATAGTTAACCGAAAGATAAGGGGTGAAATATGTATCTCCCATCGTCGCGAAAGCCGCAGAACAGATTTAGCAGCAGCTAATCTCAGGTGCGCCACATCATTTTCACTGGCATTGTTTTAGACAAAAATTTAGATACAGATAGCCAAAAGTTATAAGAAAATGAGAAAATCATAAATTTGGACGGTAAATCTGGGAATCACCCCTAGTTTGCATTATTAATTACAAACAATGTCCTTACCCCCACCCATAAACCAACAAATTTTACTATGGCGACTTCTCTATTAATTGTAAATTGGACCGTTTGTTCATAGTAAATTAAATGGAAATTTTGTCAAAAAAGACCTTATAAGTTACAAATTTGTGAAAAAACACCTTATATAATTTTTTTCCCGAGAAAACACCTTATATAACAAATTACACACCTTATTGTCAACTTTTGGGTCATTGACTCTCATATTTTCTCTCCCTTTTTGTGCATTAGAATTTTTCTAAAAATTTGGGTTAATATGTGTGACTTCCATACACAAAAATGGATGAAAAAATAGACTCAAAGGTTGACTTTCGGCTAACATATTATAATAAGGTGCATAATTTGATAAATAGTGACATATATGGTGTTTTCTCACAAAAATAAGTTTAAAAGGTTTTTTTCACAAAACTTATAACTTATAAGGCCTTTTTTGACAAAATTTTCTAAATTGAACGAACAACATAACAATTCACACCTTACGCACATATAGAATACATTGATGACTGTAGTACGAACAGATAAAAGTATCTTAACGTTAAGTTAATTAAAATAGGTTTGACTTCTGATTCCCCCACCCATAAACAATTACTTACAGTTACTGTACAATTCAAATTTCAGATTCATGCAGCTCCTCCTTTCTCTCTTTCCCTCTCTGGGAAATAATAATATGCAACAACATCCGCTCTCTCTTTCTCCAAGCATCGGCAGCCATAGAAGGTCCTGGTGAGCTCGCATCACTAAGGCGACCTAAATCCCGACATTTCTTTCTCTTTCTTCTGAATTTGATGTGTCAATTTTAAGATCTAGGGTTTTTCAGAAATTAGGTCGACACAAAAAGTGCAACCAACAAACCGGAATGTGACCGCCGGTGATCTCAGTCACATTTCCTCTCGTCGTTCCGGTACGAACATTCCAGTCCGGAATTCAGCGGCGAGTAACATTGGCTCAAACACATTCAATAACAAAGGAAGGCACGAGGGGCACGAGATAATGAAAATCTTCAGCTCTACCACACTTAAAACAGAAGCAGCTAGCGGTGACATCAAAACATGAATTACTGGTAGAATTCCAGGGGACAAGTGGTGGGGGCATAGGACAGTGAAAATCTTGATCTCTACCACACTCAGAATAGGTAGTTGAGCGTAAGGTCAAACATGAGCTACTCGTAATACGACACGGGCTTAGTGGTGGGACACAAGGACAAGAGGGAAAATAACTCAGGTGGAGGCCACTGATTAGTTCTGCAAACATGTATTTAAATTCTATTACCATAAGGTACTATATTAATCTTCCTCGATCGATGCCCTTGGATGGAAAGTACACATGGGCATCATAGAAATTAGTGGTTGCCTTTGTAGGCTTGACCTTTACAGTTCCACTGCATGTTTATAAATCTACTTCTTTCTATCTACCCTTAGTCACTATTATTTTGCAAAAACACAAGATAGGAAGTGCTATACTGTTACCACCTGAGTAAAAGGCTAAAAGCGTTTGAAAAGGAAAGCCCCTAAATTTTCAAATACAAGCATCTAGTTTAGAGAAAAATCAAAAGATAGCAGCCGTAATAATGAAGGCAATACAGAAGATTGAAGAGAACGGCTAAGATCTTTGGTTTATACATCCATAATGCTTCTAGTTCGAATAGGTAGAAATCAAACAACTAAGCAAATCTACGTTCAACATATAAGTTTCACTCTGGACTAGAGATAAGCATGATGCAAACATCAAAAGTCATATCATATGGCAGCAGATGATGTGTATGCCACTTCCAACTGAGCAACCCTTGAGTCAGTCCCAGATAGATTCCGTTTAAGGTTTACGAACACTAAGGATGATGTATCTAGGACAATGGGCCAAGACGGCAAGGTTGTTCAACCCCTCCCTCTTCATGTCGCCAGCCCCTAGCTTCTGCCCACTGGAGGAGCGGCCCATTTTGGGTGATAATGTTTGTCTTAAACTCACCCAAACACTTAAGGTGGAAAAGGAGGGCAGCCCACAAAACATGCACAGGGAAATGACCGAGTACGAATAAACCAAATCAAGAATAATTGAAGACTGCTGCACTGTGTATTCAGACCAGGGTCACATAATTCGCTAATCCCCCCCTATGAATTTCGACCTAGATACATCAAATTATGGTCGGTTTTGGTTTATTTTTACCAGTTTGAGCAAATTTCGAATTCCAAGATCGAATTGTATATCGAATTATGTGACCCTGATTCAGACTAAGTAAGCGCGTTTTGCTCCGCCAACAAAAGTGACCATCAAACCCCTCAGAATCCAAGATCCATCAAATAAAATTTAAAGTCAGAAACGAGTGCAACACAATAAAAAAGAGCACAGAGCTATAATTGAGGGTTAAGCAAACCAGCACAAAACACAATCATGACCAGATCACTGCAGTCGCATTGTGTATATTTAAGCCAAGTGCAATCTTCTCCCAAATAAAGAGTAACTATCATGACCACTAGGTCCATCGGCTATGACCAGATAGTTTAAGCTTAAGTAAGTTTGAAAAGTTTCAGTTAAGGTCTTTAATGACTTCCATAATAGACAAACAAGCTTAGAGTGTCCTTAAGTATGTAAAGCAAAGCTGTAGCAGCTGTGAAGAGATAGGTTACCATGCTGTCGCCTCATCAGCAAAATCACCCATCTGTAGCACTTTGGACAAAATCTCCAACAAGCTACTGATTTGTTTTTTCCCATGAGATTCTTTCTTTAATAAAATGCTCTTGACTAGAGTTTTGAGCCCATATATCTGCGAAGATGTACAAACGCAGGAAAATGTAGAAGATTTAGAGCCGGATATTCAAAGATAACATCACTTGGCATAAGGGAAGCCTAAAATCATGTAGGTAAAATTCATCAAAAAAAAAAAGAGAAAAAAAGAACCACTTACTGATAGATAGATAGGTCACTCAAAACGAAGAGGTTACTGGTCGACCATCCAAGATCATACTTACTTACATCAAAGTGATCATACAACTTAAATTTAAAATAGCTACCATTGGTATAATCTTACTTCTTAACACTTTAACTTTAGTAAGGAGTGCAATGCAATAACTCCAAATCCTATTTGTTCTCTAAATATTCTAATTGTAACTTCATCATGCAACTAAGGTAATGTTTATGGTATTCAAGTTTTCTTTTTTAAATATTGGTGTACCTGCTATAGTGCTATGGCCTATAAACCTTAAGAGCGAAGAAATGAGAGTTGAATTGGACAAGTACGAATAAGATTATGTCATGAAAAATTATTGCCACATCCACAACTACAAATGACTCAGAATCATAAGTAATCCTACAGTAAGTATAATCAGAATCAATATCTTTGAGATACTTTTTATTAGACATGAATGTTTCATTGAAAAAAAAAGCAAGAAATTGGCCCACACAAGGATAGACAGCATCAAGGTAACTATATGGCAACAAATTGCACTAGCCGAGATTTACATACAGGGCCATTGCATCAACTAATCATAGTCAAATGGTAATAGGAAGCAATAGGGATTGCCCAAAACTGGTCATGCTCTCCAGCTAAAACCAGCCGAGAGAAAGGATATAAACCCAATGTACTTGGTCCTAATAACAAGTATTGGCCTCCAGAGGCCAACTCACCACATCAACATGGTGATCGGATGCCCTAAGGCTACCCAAAAGTTTTTCAGCAGAAAATAGTTAAGAAACTTGTACAAATTGCTTTACTTATATAGTTCCTCCCAAAAGCACCAGCACTCAGAAAGCCTGCTGTCCTCCAAAAATAGAAGATATTACAAAAGGGGGAAATTTTAGAAAGCAAAAGAGCTAACAGAACTGCAACAGACAAAAAATAACGACTAATAATGAGATTCCTATGTGTTCTTCTAAATCTTGATTTATTTTTATTCCCTGCAGATCCTACCTAGCCAAGCAATGGCCGCCACTTGTCCACCAAGCCAGTTTCTCTCCCATCTCTGCAGACCCTTATCAGTCACCTCATTTTTTAGGTAATAGAAGCCTAGCACCGGACTGGCGGACATACATCCATCAGATTGATGGATGCAGTCTAGGACCATTGAGACGTAAAGGCTCCTCCGGGTGTAAGATTCAGCTCTCCACTGCTAAATCTTCTAGCTCAAACATATGTAAAGCCATGTAGTCTAATAGCTCCATTTACAAGGCCCAACATCTGATATGATAAACGTTTACAAGCTGCTTGCCAGCTCATACATCTAAATCCATTAATCTACCAGAACCACCTGATCTTAGCTCGTTATAAGTCACTTTTTTTCTTCTGGTGTTTTTAGCACAAAAATTTTGGGGTCCAACAGCACAATATAGAAATAATTGAGGCAAAAAATTTCTATCACTATGTGGAGGATGGTGGTTGTGGGTTATGGTTCTTGTGGTAGTGACATGATGGCAGCAGCTGTTGACGGAAGGCATGAAAGGAGAGAAGCAAAAGCATTGATGAACTCCTAGATATTGTCAGGCAGTTTGGCGCTTTTCCTTATTTGGCTGAAACATGGTCAGACAGCTTGCAGTAATTTGTTTCTACTATTTCTTTTCTATGATTTCAAACATCATCACAACACGATCACATATATGTGCAGCTTCTGGTAATACTATGGTTATATTATATGACATTCACCCAACAAGAGCAAAAGGCTAGTAGCAGAGTCAAACGCACTCCTCATACTTTTTCTTCGTCTTATGTTTGAAATGAAAAATTAGCTTATTTGGCTAGTTTTGCATAGTACTGAAAGGGTAACAGAAAAGGAATTTGATCAGAAGGCCACAGAGGGGAGAGAAAGCAGCATAAAGTAAGGGAACAGATAGAGCAACAGTGGATCCTAAAATTGTTAGCTCCTACATTGTAGTTCTAACGATTTAACATGCAACACAAAAAAATAAGACTCAATAACAAGCTAAGGAATAAAGACGAACTCGTATAACGAGCTAAGGGAATAAAGACGAACTCGTATATTTTTTTCCAAAAAAAAACATTGCACAGACGGACGTAAATTTTAAATGACATTTACTTTCAGCTTGTAATGGAAGGAGACATTGCTGCTGGATTTGTCATCTACCACACCAGCATCTTCATATGTTTTGTTCTGCAACACAATCACACAAATTTAGAAAAAAGAATTAAAAAGATAACATATACATTGTGTTTCTATTGTTGTGTGTATGTGTGTATATATATATAATCTGTTGTTTGTAATCTGGTCATCCAGGGGAAAACATACCTCAAAAATTACTTTCCTGATGTATGATAAAAGTTCATCTTCATGTTTCTGAAATGCCTCAATTGCATGTTGTGAAATGCATCCTAAAGATTGCAATAGAGTGGGAAGGTTCCGGCCACTATGAAGTAAATTCACAAGTTTCTGGAAGCATATAGAGGGGAGGAGCCTCAGTACAAGTAAACACATTGCAATTTGCAGGCAAGCAGCATAAATGCAGGCAGAATCGTTCAAGAAAAAAAATGCAATGTAAAACAGCACCAGTTCTTTGTCAATATTGCAAGACTGAGACCCATGATTCGTTTATACCATTAGTAAAACAGTAGGGAAGATCTCAGTTTCATCAAAGCGATGAAGAGCTTGATGTCCAGAATACGTCCCATGGACTATTGATAGAACTTCATCTTCGGAAACTGGAAGTGCTACTGGAGCAAAAAGCTAAATGATATGGAAAGAAAAATCTGGTATTGAAGGAAAGGTCTTAAGCCACAATATAGACAAAAATATTCCCTGGCAAGTTGTTGTGTTGTACACTTGTACCTTTCAATGGAAAAAAAAAATCTAAAAAGGCAGCCAGCAATTTTATAACTTTTACGACCGGCATGGAAGAACAAATAGCACCAATTAAGACCATAGAAAAAGAAACTTTTTCAAAATTTATATGGTATTGCCACAGTAAGTGGCTAAAGATTAACAACTTGTGTGATGCTCTGCCTAAACAGGTTTTGGTCCAAAAACCATCACTGAGCACACAAAAGTTGAAAATTTGTAGAAAATATGGTAAAGCAGCATCAGACATTGAGGTTAACTTGAACACAAGTAACAACCAGATAAACCATGGTGAAGCTCAACAGTCAACATCTTCGTTCTTCAAAAATGTTAAGAGCAAATTTACACTAAAGCACCTTTTACTTTTTGCTTGCCATGGAGTAGGACAGTCACTTGCCTTTCGGATTAAGGCGGTGAAACCAACAGTCTCTTTGCAATTTCAGGGAAGTCCAAGAGATACTCTTTTAATTTCACAATGCTGCTTACATCAGAAACCCTGCCCTAATTTACCACCTTTCCCAGCAGATCTCATTACAGGCATAAGGATCATGACAATATGACATGGTACAGTTTGGGGAAACTAAGCCACATGTAAGAAGCCAAGAAGGTAAGCCTAGGGAGCTTATTCACCCCTTATAGGTAAGCCAAGAAGGTAAGCAAGAGCTATTATGTTTAGAATGACTCCAGTTCATAAACATTTACGGATACAGGCAAAAATCCTAAAAAAATTAACAATAAGCAGTAACACGAAAGGCGTTCAAATATACACCTGGCACAACTTCAGCCAAACATATTGTTCAGAGGGACCATGTAATGCAGCAATTACGGATACAGCAGCCTTGGATTGAGTACGAGTCCCCTCCAGGCAAAACCTCTCAAGCAACGGGTAGATTTCACTACATGATCATGCAAAATGTGAGACGGCGTTATCATTTAAACCAAATGACACAATGAGGAAGAATTTAAGAGCAAATTTTCGCTCACTCCCTTTATAAGATCACTAATCATTTTCAGAAAATGAAATACCAAACAAATGTATCGAAAAAAATAAGCAAAATGATAAGAACAAAGGTGATGTACAAACATATACAAACATATTGTTCAGAGTACTTTAATTCCTTTGTAAACAAAGGTGACGTACAAGATTGTACCAACCACGGAGAAATTAAACTAATGAGTCATACAATGAAACTCTGAGAAGGAGTGATTGAGCATAGACTTAGGAAACATGTGAAGATATTGGAGAACCAAAATAGATTTATGCCAATAAGATCGATTAAAGAGGCCATCCATATCATGAGACACACAATAGAACATTATCGGGATAGGAAAAATAATCTACAAATGATTTTCATTATTTCAGAGAAGGCATATGATAAAATCCCAAGAGATATACTTCGGTGGGCGTTGGCAAATAAAGGGTTCACAAAAATATATAGATATCACCAATGACATGTATGAAGGGGTCACTACGAGCGTGGGGACTACCGTGTCAGAAGAGCTCCCTAACACGAACGGACTGCATCATAGGTTTGCACGTAGTCCCTTTTCCATTTGATATAATTACGTACAAATTAACAAGATCAATTCAAGATGATAAGCCGCGGTGCATGATCTTTGTGGATGATATTGAGTTGATTGATGAGACAAAGGAAGATGCTTAAAGTAATTTGTAATTGTTGAGACACAGCTTGGAAGCCCGTGGTTTTAACTTGGGCAGAAGCAAGACCGAGTATTTGGAGTCGGACACATTGGATGTCAAAGAAGTTCAAGGATCGGACGTCTTTTGCTACCTTGGATCTTCCAAAAGGATAGAGATGTAACTCGTTGAAGGAAAAATTTCCCAGCAAGGCAATTAAGCTGACTTTGTTATATGGCACCGAATGCTGTGTTAGGCGGTAAAACAATGAGACGTTCATAAGATGAATGTGGTAGAGAAGCGTATGTTATGGTGGGATGTGTGGCCCCACAATGAAGACCGATTAAGAAATTAGGTGATCTGGGAGAAAGTTAGAGTTGTAGCTATTGAAGAAAAAATGAGGGAAATTCACATGGTTCAGTCATGTGAGACGGAGATCAAGTAATGCACCGGTTAGAAGACTTGAATGGCGGAGTAATTAAATTGTAAGGGATAGGGGAAGACCTAAGATGACTTGGATGAAGGTAATTAGAAGTGATATGGGTTTATTTGGGATCGATAAGAGTATGGCGTTGGAGAGGGTTGAGTGGAAGGAAAGGATTCACGTGGAGGAAGAGGTGTGATTACCTTTTTTTGTTTATTTTCATTGTGTTTTCTCATCATTGTGTTTGCTTTATTTTTAAATTTTGACACACTTGTCGATGCCATCTGTTTGCAACGGTTTCAAATGACAATTCACCCCAAATCATTTTGGGAATAAGGCTTTTTTGTTGATGATCAAATTGGGTCAACATACTCTAGAGCTCTAACTATTACTCTTATCTATATTTCATGAGAGAAAATTGACTAGAGAATTATAAAGCACGTCACACGAAGTTGAATCATGCAATGTCAGTCTCTTGACTCCTGAACATTATGAACATTATTAACTGATCATTGATTTACTTTGCATTCAAGAGGACGCTCATGATCTAAAGCTATAATGTTGAAAAGTAGTAAACCTTGCACTTTAGGAGAACATTCACATCAAAATTCATAAATTTTCCCATCTATCAAAAACTTAAAGGAGAATTAGAAAATATTAGATTACATAAGAGATGCGCAAAATAACGCATATTGTGAATTTCCATGGATAGGTTAATAAATCGCAAGCAATGTCTGGAATGGTGTTGCGGAGCGAGCAACAAAGTATAGTATGCGTATGGAAAAGGCCTACTGTTTTGTCCATTGTGAGTTACAGTCGTTACAGAAGAAACTTCCTTCATGACATAATTGCCCCCGGTGGCCACTTCTAGTGACAACAGACATGCAGTATGCTAATTGCTAGGGCTTCATATGATGCACGTATAGCATGTCTGCCTACAATTTTCTTAGTATGGGATCATAATAAGGATTGTACCTGACTTCCATAGTGATAAATGGGCCAACTTTTGCCAAAATCTGCAGTAACTTTCCACACCATGGGGAATCCTCCTTTAATATTAGCACTTTAAATTGATTTTCTGAACCTCTCAGAAGTTTTGGAAAATGTCTCAGAATATTCTGATTCGAGAAGATAAACATGCATCAATAAATTATATAGAAAAAAATGGTTATTATAAGGTAAAATAATAAATAGCTCAAAGCTGAAGCCCCAGCAAGGGGCAGAATAAAATTTCCCATGGAACTGCAAAGAGGCTGCACCCCAAGGGTGTCACCAACATAATAAAGCACAAACTAATAATAAGGTCTTTTAAGAAACTAAATTTAAGCAACATAGACAAAGCTGCACATAACTAGACTATGTGATAAGAGAATAGCATATGTAGTCACTCATATAGCATATGTACTCCAAATCTCAAGGTTATTTCTATTGTGCTAATTGATATCTAGATGAGGTAGATTATACAGGGAAAAGGTAGACTCTATAAGGAGACCGACTACATCCCAAAGAAGCTCCTCCATTTCAGATACATCTGACAACAAAACCTTACACTTCTACAAGAAGGTATTCCGAGAGAGTGCAGGGGACAAACTCAGAACTGATTTCTTGAGTACTAGGGACAGTATTATGGAAGACAAGACTTGTTCTTTTAGTAACAGATCAAAGGTATCTCATATTAGGAATGAGTAAGACAAGGAAACCAAAGCATTAAGGACTCTGGTGGTACTGAAGGAGTATAATGTAATTTGTGCACTTAGGCCACTAACATAACCTTTAAGCTTGAGCAGCTAACATGGCCACTAAGAGATTTCAGTGTAGCACCAACCCTTAAGGGATGCCCAAACATTTGAGAATTTATTTGTGAGAATTTGTCAGAAGATCATAAAATGCTGGAAAGAAAACTTGGTCATATCATTACACGTGGTCAGTAAGAGACCTTTAGTATAGCACCAACTCTTACAGGGTGCCCAAAGATTTAAGTATTTACTTGGAGCCTGCCAAATTGAGATCAAACGATCTGAAAACAAATACTTTTTTGCACCAACCACATACCACTAGAAGTCAAAGTAATGAGCCTTACTGAGAGGAGGTTGAAATAAGATTCCTCCTGATGATTTTCTCTGAATCTGTTGCTAGAAACATGACCCAAGATATACTGAACGTCCTCAGAACAAAATATATTGTTGAGACATTTCAAAGAAAGCATTTCCAAGAACTCAAAAAGAGGATGCTTATCGCCAATGTCTTTCAGAAATTTTTCCTGCACAGAAAGAATATTCACTCATAAAAGCTGCAGCGTTCTGATGACATAACTTAAAGTTATAACAAGCAATTTGAAGCGAGAACAAGAAACATTCAGAGTTAATAGATATAAAATCTGGTTCAAATTGTTTCTCCAGAACATTAAATTTAAGGAGATGGGCAACATACTTTCCTTTGTTCTCAGATGAGGAAGAAGTGGGTGATAGCAACTTAATAGGGAGCTCGCTAGCTCTGGTCAGTGTTCAAAAGAAACGAAAGAAGTGACCAGGAAGGCAAAGATATCAAAGGCATATCATAGCGAGGCCACCAAAAAGTAACAAGAGGTCACAGCAAAAGGGAAGAGCATGATTGATGAGACCATATTAGTTGTGTATTTAGAGCATTTCGGAGTTCGTTTGGTAGGGGTTTAGGCCTTGAGAAGCGGAGTTTCGGATATATTAGCCTAAGTATGGTATTTGGAGAATCAGGATGATATTGGTACTTTAGAGGTGGTTTTGGTTCGATAATGGTTCGTGTCCAAGCCGTAGATGGTTAGCACGTCGGTTCGGTTGTTAGAGTTGGAACTTGTGTGGAGGTTGTTGAGCTCGTAAGCATCACTTTGTAAGAAAGCCATAAGCATCTCGCAAGCCAAGTTCGTAAGCAAGCCATAAGCATCTCGCAAAGCAAGCTTCGCAGCAGCCAAGGCCAGCAGCAATGAGGCGCGCCCCACACATCATTAGGCGCAGCCCACGCACCCATTCGCAAGCCAGCAGCGTATGCAGCGAGCGCGCACCTCGCGCGCTGGACGTCCTCCCAGCAGCAGCTCTGCACGCACAGTCAGCAACTGCGCGCACCTCGCGCGTCTATCGTGCGCAGGTCGGGCCTGCAGCCACGGACAGACGATTTTGTCGTTCTTCATAGTTAATAACTTAGTTTTTAGGATTTCTTTTCTTAACTCTTCATTATCTTTCATACTGAGAATATACTTAGAACCCTAATTAGAGGGAGAAACACTCTTTTCCTCTCTCTAATCTTTCTATGATTTGGTTTGCCTTTGAAGATTCATTGAGTTACTCTATGCCGATCGTAGCGTAAATCAATTCTTGAGAACGGTGATCTAATCTTCGGTTAGTTTATTGTGAGGTTTATTGTATGAACAATTGCTTAGTTATATTATTGAATTCTAGTTCCATTATATGATTGATTGTTTGATTGCTAGGAAGTACAACTAGTTTATCTTTTCAATTGATTTATTACTAGAACATAGAACGTTGCCGATTCGATTGTTCTTTGTTTATGAGTAGCAAACTAGGGTTAACTTTGAATCTGATTGTTCTTGTTATTTCCTAGTGAAGTCATTATTTCCAAATTGAATAATTACGCTAGTGATTGTTGTTTGGCACATAGTTTCCTAGGGCTTTGATATTCTTTAGAATTGAACCTATGTTGGTGATTCGATTAGGTTGTTCTATAGTTCAGTTATTCTATCAGCAGATTCGAGTAGTTTGATTATTCTCTAGAGGGAAGCGGGATTAAATTCTCAATCTATGTGTGATTAAGATTAGTTGTTCGTATTTAGAAACCGATGATCGATAAACCGAACCAAAGTGACGATTGACCGAACTCAAGACCTTTCTCCATTGATATTCCCTATAGTTTATTATTGCTTTCTTAGTTATTAGTTTTGACCTTTTAATCTAAAAACCCCCCTTTCGATCTCTTATACACATACTTTAGTACGTAAGTCTTTGTGGTTCGACCCTACTTGCCTCTTACATTAATTGTGTTGGAAAGTCGGAATTATAAATAGTATTTTTGGTAAAAGCGTGTGACCCCGTCCCACCAATGATCTCATATCTGGACAGTCATAGCAAGGAGTGGATGAAGAGTTGTGGTAGTCATAAAGAAAGGAACCATGAGCTATGTTACTCGGACTCTTCATTTTACCTCAAGTACCCGCGTCGGATCCTCGACACTCAGACATGAGTATGCCGGTATGGAAACTTATATAACACCCCTGAATTTCGAGTTGCTAATTAAATTAAATAATATCATAATTCTATTCGGCAGAGCTCCGTCTGAAATATGGACCGCCTAAAATTCAATTTAGGACTCGCGTCCAAATTATAAACCTGTAAGAATAATCCAGCAAACCAACTTCTCCAAAATCCTTGTCTAGTTCAACAGTCAATACATCCATGCATAAGTACCCGAAATCCAAAAGTGTTATTCCACGGTTATTGCAGGAATAACCGTTAAGGATAACTACCTTACTAAATTAATGTTAAAGCAACAACTAAATTAAACTATTACAGTCCAACGTGTAAGGTTTAAGTAAATTAATATTTACAACCTTAAGTTCCAAAATGATAATATATATATATAGTGCAGCGGAAATAGAACTACTATACTTCAACTAAGCTAGTGGAACGTTGCTCTCAACTCAAACCCCATTGCAAATCTCCATGTACACCTGCATATATCAGGCATGTGGTGGCTGAGCAAGATTTCATACTAAGAAACCAAACATATATGCAGGTAGGATATATTAACATATCCTACAAATCATTTACTTTCAAAACATAATACGAAATCCAACTTTATAAACTCTTTTTCCTTTCTTTGTATTTCTTCCAAAACGTATTCATTCTTTTTTTCCTTTTTGAAACCAAATCCTTTCTTTCTTTTTCTTTAACAAAATATATTAAAAGTCTCAAAGTTATAAATCTAGAGAATGGAACAACTTTTATTTCCATTGGGCTAGCTAGGCCATCCGGATAAAACTAAGACAAAGATCCCTAGTGTGCACACCCTACATACGGCCAAACCGTAGCAGAAGATCAAAGTCCGAGGTACTGATCAACGTACCCCCACAAACTATTCTATAAAATCGAGCCAAACTCGACAAAGTTCCATTCTTTGAGATGCCACACAGGCAACCCCCACAACTTTAAAAACACAAAACTATTTGATATAATCTTTCCATAAACTTTCCTTTAACTTTCTATTTGTGGTTCGAAAACCAACATCTCCATCTTTGGAGGAACATTCTCCACTTTCAACCAAGCTTTCTATTAATGGAGGAACATCCTCCCTTTCAAACCACTTTCAACCAAAATTTGATACATACCTTTTTAAAACTCTTTCTCTAACTACAAAAGTTTTAGTAAGAAATCTTACCTTTTGAAATACAGCAAATCAACTATCTCAAGCAGTCAATACGGCTCCTCAATGAAACCGGAATCTACAATATAAACATATATGTACTCATTAAGTAATAATAGACTTGGCTTAACTAGTCAATGAGCTTTCCTTAACTCTAGTTTCATAAATTATGAACCTTCTACTTCAAATGACATTACTAACGAATACTAACAATACTAAAATCTCTCTTAGTTTATATAAAACCAACACCTAAGCTTCATTATATATATTTAGATGCTTTGGAATCCGTTAGGAAAACATTCAAACTTAAATCACTCGAAACTAGATTATTCAATTTCAGCAGAAACTTAAAATGGCATAACTTCCTCATTCGAACTCTGAATCACGCGTTTCTTGAGCCTATCTTGAGTAGAATTTCGATACGAACAACTTCTGTGAAATAGTATTTTTGCGAAAAACGCCTAGAAACTGTTGAAAAACATGAATTACGAAACTGACCTGTAATTTCTACGAATTTTAACTCTTGTTCATAAACTCATTATTACCATGAAACAATCTCACTCAATCAAGCTACACCCAACATTCATAATCAAAAACCCCCAATTCAATTTCACTTCTAAAAACCCTAACTTCATAAACTTTGAGAAAACTAAAATTAAATTAAGAACTTAACTTACCCACTACTATGGAAGATTAATGGTGAAGAAATCTTGTGAAATCGACTTTTAAAACGCACCCCAAACCTCAAAACGCACCAAAATACGATCCTCTTTCTCACGGGTCGCGCCGCTACTTCGAGGTTGTTGTGTTGTGGTTGAGGCGCCGGACAGATAGAGAGATTGAAGGTAATATAATTCTTTGTGGGATGAAGATTGTGAGGGCTTAAGAGAGATGGAGAGGATGAGTGATGGAAAAGATGAAGATGGAAGGAACTAATGAACGTAATGTCTGATTGTTTTGCTTCCTTTTATTTTCTTTCTCTTTTTTTTGTTTCATTATTATCCCTTTTCCTTTTATACATAAAAGCCACTCTTTTCCTTTTTGCAAATAACTATATAGATATATAAGTGTATAATCTTTCTTATTAATACTTAAACTCTTCACTAAACTTCCCATTAAATTCATACACATTTTTTTTAAAAAAAAAATAATTCCTATGTAAAAATATTAAATATGAAATATGATTAAAATAAATAATTTATCTTTAATAAAATAAATATTAACTATATTTCCAAAAACTGGGGTGTTACAATCTACCCCCCTTAAAATAAGTTTCGTCCTCGAAACTTCAAACTATTGTTAAACTCGTAGAGAATATCCTATCACTTTTCAAAACTTAGCTCATTAACTTTATATGTTTAGCCAATTATTTATTATTAAAGTACAAAGGATAATCTGTATAAGATAGTTTATGTGGAAGTTTGATAATAAATAGTTGGCTAAACATATAAAGTTAATGAGCTAAGTTTTGAAAAGTGATAGGATATTCTCTACGAGTTTAACAATAGTTTGAAGTTTCGAGGACGAAACTTATTTTAAGGGGGGTAGATTGTAACACCCCAGTTTTTGGAAATATAGTTAATATTTATTTTATTAAAGATAAATTATTTATTTTAATCATATTTCATATTTAATATTTTTACATAGGAATTATTTTTTTAAAAAAATGTGTATGAATTTAATGGGAAGTTTAGTGAAGAGTTTAAGTATTAATAAGAAAGATTATACACTTATATATCTATATAGTTATTTGCAAAAAGGAAAAGAGTGGCTTTTATGTATAAAAGGAAAAGGGATAATAATGAAACAAAAAAAAGAGAAAGAAAATAAAAGGAAGCAAAACAATCAGACATTACGTTCATTAGTTCCTTCCATCTTCATCTTCTCCATCACTCATCCTCTCCATCTCTCTTAAGCCCTCACAATCTTCATCCCACAAAGAATTATATTACCTTCAATCTCTCTATCTGTCCGGCGCCTCAACCACAACACAACAACCTCGAAGTAGCGGCGCGACCCGTGAGAAAGAGGATCGTATTTTGGTGCGTTTTGAGGTTTGGGGTGCGTTTTAAAAGTCGATTTCACAAGATTTCTTCACCATTAATCTTCCATAGTAGTGGGTAAGTTAAGTTCTTAATTTAATTTTAGTTTTCTCAAAGTTTATGAAGTTAGGGTTTTTAGAAGTGAAATTGAATTGGGGGTTTTTGATTATGAATGTTGGGTGTAGCTTGATTGAGTAAGATTGTTTCATGGTAATAATGAGTTTATGAACAAGAGTTAAAATTCGTAGAAATTACAGGTCAGTTTCGTAATTCATGTTTTTCAACAGTTTCTAGGCGTTTTTCGCAAAAATACTATTTCACAGAAGTTGTTCGTATCGAAATTCTACTCAAGATAGGCTCAAGAAACGCGTGATTCAGAGTTTGAGGAAGTTATGCCATTTTAAGTTTCTGCTGAAATTGAATAATCTAGTTTCGAGTGATTTAAGTTTGAATGTTTTCCTAACGGATTCCAAAGCATCTAAATATATATAATGAAGCTTAGGTGTTGGTTTTATATAAACTAAGAGAGATTTTAGTATTGTTAGTATTCGTTAGTAATGTCATTTGAAGTAGAAGGTTCATAATTTATGAAACTAGAGTTAAGGAAAGCTCATTGACTAGTTAAGCCAAGTCTATTATTACTTAATGAGTACATATATGTTTATATTGTAGATTCCGGTTTCATTGAGGAGCCGTATTGACTGCTTGAGATAGTTGATTTGCTGTATTTCAAAAGGTAAGATTTCTTACTAAAACTTTTGTAGTTAGAGAAAGAGTTTTAAAAAGGTATGTATCAAATTTTGGTTGAAAGTGGTTTGAAAGGGAGGATGTTCCTCCATTAATAGAAAGCTTGGTTGGAAAGGGAGAATGTTCCTCCAAAGATGGAGATGTTGGTTTTCGAACCACAAATAGAAAGTTAAAGGAAAGTTTATGGAAAGATTATATCAAATAGTTTTGTGTTTTTAAAGTTGTGGGGGTTGCCTGTGTGGCATCTCAAAGAATGGAACTTTGTCGAGTTTGGCTCGATTTTATAGAATAGTTTGTGGGGGTACGTTGATCAGTACCTCGGACTTTGATCTTCTGCTACGGTTTGGCCGTATGTAGGGTGTGCACACTAGGGATCTTTGTCTTAGTTTTATCCGGATGGCCTAGCTAGCCCAATGGAAATAAAAGTTGTTCCATTCTCTAGATTTATAACTTTGAGACTTTTAATATATTTTGTTAAAGAAAAAGAAAGAAAGGATTTGGTTTCAAAAAGGAAAAAAAAGAATGAATACGTTTTGGAAGAAATACAAAGAAAGGAAAAAGAGTTTATAAAGTTGGATTTCGTATTATGTTTTGAAAGTAAATGATTTGTAGGATATGTTAATATATCCTACCTGCATATATGTTTGGTTTCTTAGTATGAAATCTTGCTCAGCCACCACATGCCTGATATATGCAGGTGTACATGGAGATTTGCAATGGGGTTTGAGTTGAGAGCAACGTTCCACTAGCTTAGTTGAAGTATAGTAGTTCTATTTCCGCTGCACTATATATATATATTATCATTTTGGAACTTAAGGTTGTAAATATTAATTTACTTAAACCTTACACGTTGGACTGTAATAGTTTAATTTAGTTGTTGCTTTAACATTAATTTAGTAAGGTAGTTATCCTTAACGGTTATTCCTGCAATAACCGTGGAATAACACTTTTGGATTTCGGGTACTTATGCATGGATGTATTGACTGTTGAACTAGACAAGGATTTTGGAGAAGTTGGTTTGCTGGATTATTCTTACAGGTTTATAATTTGGACGCGAGTCCTAAATTGAATTTTAGGCGGTCCATATTTCAGACGGAGCTCTGCCGAATAGAATTATGATATTATTTAATTTAATTAGCAACTCGAAATTCAGGGGTGTTATAGTGACACTTCATTTTGGGCTAAAATCATGGAAAATTTTGACAATTTAGCCTCATTCGGACGCGTACTGTACCCATGTCCGACACTTGTACCCGAGACAGAGTAACAGAGACTAGGAGTTAGGGACTAATCTTTGGAGGAAAGTTCTTCAGGTTACATTCTTTCCCTAAAAGTTGAAGACTAGTGTAACACTGAGGAATTTAGAGTTCAGAAACTACAATGTTTCCCAAATGTAAACATTTCTTTTGATGGTATTTTGATGGCAGGAATAAGAAGCTTGTTAGCCAGAAAAGATTGAGTATGTATTTGCCTTTGGTACTCCAACATTTCTTTTCATCTATTCTTCTTAAAAACAAGATGGCAGGATAGTCAGTTCTCCTACATCAACAATGTACATTGTATGATCACAACCAAAGCAAATTATACAAGGCAGATTTAGAAACGCACCCTTACAGCCTTTGCACTTGAAAGTTCAGGTTCTTCCAACAGTCGAGACAACTGAAGCAAAATGTTGTCATCCTTCAGTAGGTTCAGCTTATAAAAAGATTCTTCGGCTTTGACAGGATTAAGGCACGCTGCTGACATTCGTATGAAAGCATTTTTTATCCTCATATCAACCTCTTCAGTATCAGTACCCTGCAACATTGCTGACATAATTAAAGCTCTTGCTACATAACCCTTGAAACTCCAATAAAGTAATGCACATAATCTAAGAAGCAGATTTCAAAATAGACAAAGAAACAATACTAAGTGACATATGATTCAAGGTACCAACATCTGAGAAAATCCCAAAATATTAACAGACAACTGTCATATTATGGGTAGGGGGAAATGGGGACACAAGGACGCTGGCAGCAGTAGATTAGGGAAAAAAAATATTGTGGAAACCTGAGACATGAAAGTAATTAACTTCAGAGACTCAATCTTTAGTCAATCCTTTTGTAAATGACTCAGATAAAGCATACCATTTTTAAGTGTATCAACTGAAATTAGAAGTCAACATGCTCAAATTCCAAATAGGCTTTTGGAGATGTTCCAAAATAATCTCTTACTACTGGTTTGTGAGTTATGAAGTAGAAAGCAACTAAAAAGTAAAAACTACACCCTTATACCCCAATTTGACCACAAAAGCCACTCAACACCCTTTCCTACTACAACATCTCATGAAGAAGGACCCCCTTCCACAAAACAAACCATCAGATACAACAAGGAGAAAGGGAGAGTACTCGGAACAAGAAATTGTGCTGAAATAATATAATTAAACAATCAAAGATATATAGAAGTTACTCCACTTGAATCTTTTCTACTTTCTTGGTTATTAAAGAACAAGAGAGCACTAGAAATCAAGTACGATTAAAATTCGCATCAAAGAACCAGCATAATCAACAACAAAAGTTAAGCACTGTATTCTAATAGCAATAGCCACCAACATTTCATTAGACATCTCAACAGTTTAGGTTGTATCGTCCTTCATTTGTTTACTATACATATATTTGAACTAAAATGAACTGAAAAGAACTAGGAGTCTAGAACTATTAAAGTGGAAGCTTGCAACAAACTGGGTTAGACCTCCTGTGGTGACGACCTATGCCAGACGAAACAGCACAGAGGAAGCACTCAAGCTGTTCAACAGCCTTGAAGGGCACCATAAGGGCAGAAGTGATTTAACATTCCTTTTAAGCTTATTTAAATTTGTATTTCACTTGTCATCTTTTTCCTCTGGAGTACCTGAATTAGTTAGCTATTGCTAGTGGAGGTAGGAAAGGAATCTTATGAATAGTATAGATAACCACAAAGAGGGAGGGAAAAGGTATGCAATTTTAAGTGGAAGATATTTTGGGAGAGTTCCTCATTCTTTCGAATGTGTGAGGAGTTGTATTAGGTTGAATTGCTTGATTCAATCAGTACATCTTACTATCTGTTACTAATCTACTGTGTGTTTTCTTAAGCAATTGACTGAACTCACTGAGTCTTTAGCAAAGCTGAATAATTACAAGAAGATGAAAGCAAGAGTTATACATGTGCCCGATTATGTCTATTCAACTACGCTGACCAAATATAACGATTCGCAGAAAAACCATTTACCTTTGCTTTCAGCCGAAGTGATAAGTAACTTTGCATCTCTGTTTGAAACCTGAAGACACCCAAAAGTTCAAACTTAGAACATACATCATTCTTAATTAATATGATGACAAAACCAGGACAGGCATTACCCTCACACAGAAAATATAGATGATCTTGACCACAGGTTCCATTTAAATTTTAAGTATATGTATACTGTAGTATACTACTCCCAAGATGGCAATATATCATGGCTAAGTTACCAAGATGACAAATTTTACAAAGTGCAGTTGTGACTTCTGCTAGAGGTGTAGAGGATAGTTCAGCCTCATAAGTCATAATAGAAGGCAAACACAAGAAATAAAAGGAGAAGGAAAAATCTCCACCTCACCATGTTTTTATACAAGATAAAGTTAGCTATATACTCCATGTAAGAGGACATTCTTTAAATTAGTAATGGTCCGCATCTTCAATTCTCCAATAATGTCTAATATCAACAGATACGGTAAAAAGAAGTCATCAAGCCTGGACCAACCATTACAAATTCCAAAGTCAATGCTATAAGGGACAGATGGACCGTAGTTGAGCAGACTTTTTTACAACTCATTGCTAAGGACTCAAGAGTTTGATAAGTCAGAGAAAAAGATCTAAGGGAAAGAGAAAAGTTGACTGACGTGCTAAATATATTTATCAGCATGAATTGCAGTTACGATGAAGATAACTAAGGGTTCATTCTTTTCAACTTAGTTTTTCTTATCTGCACTTATCTTAAAATAAGTTGAAAAGAACGGATCCTAAGTATAAGTACTGCAGTTGCCAGGGTTTAGTGATGTCAAACAGTAAGCAAAATTTCCACTACTAGTCAAGCCTCGTATAGACACCGTTTATGAAGAGTTGGAGACCTTTATAAATATTAGTTGCAGTTGTCTACACATATATGAAACCTGTGGATGGTTCCAGTGATGTATAGGTTCCAATTCAAACAGACTCATATATAAACCAGTGTATTAACCAGAAACAGATAATCAATAATCAAAAAACATATTTTTTTGACTTTTAGAGAAATAGAGGGTTTTCAGCCAGCTAATGCTGCTGAATTGAACAGCATTAACATACAAGATCTCCTATCATATTTAAGTTCTCAAATAGAACAGGAAATAGGGGTACATAATGATTGAGAAGGGAAACAGCAAGAAATTAATAGTAGTCACTGACTTGTCATACAAGTAAGTATGAATATTAAGATGGCCTATTATGCACAATGGATGAAAATACAGTACCTTCTTTTTTGACATAAAATCATGTTTAGTGCATTAACATGAGCGGGCGTGAAAAGTGAGTACAGGTAAATCCAATGCATCATCCTATCATCCCCTGGAAGCGATGATGGAAAGAAATCCTCGGCCAGCAGAAGCTCCAGGTTTTGAGGCCTAGCAGATGCCGCAATGGGTAAGTTCGTAGTTAAAGTTTTTATGAGATTAGCAAGTCCGGTTATTAACTAATAGGGAGACTAACCTGAACTCCTTCAAATTCTTATCAAAAGTGAGCATCAGCATTTTACAGGGAATTTGCTCATAAATTTGATTAAGCGCCACTTGTCCTTCATGACACTTGGTGCAATACTCACGGTAAACTTCTAGCAACTTCTTCACTGCCTCCTTCCTTACGGATGTCTATGCAAAGAGAGAATGAGACCAATAAAAAGCTTAAGTTTTAAAGAATAGTTAAGACTTTAGCAACATAAAGAAACTTAAAATGGGTAGAAGGAATAAAGGAGATAGAAAAATTTAAAAATTTTAAGAGAGAAACATAATATATCAGAAAAACTGTCACCATCTTGTCACGAAGCCGGTCAGTAGTTCGAGCAATTAGAACTTCAGGAAAAAATTTCAAACTGAACTTGGCTAAATCACAAACAACAGCAATTGCCTCTGTCCTTACGCTGGCATCAAAATCCAGTAGGCGGCCTTCAAGGGAAGCTTCACAATAATATATTGCAGTCAGAGACCATAAACATCTCATGACAAAGAAACATTGACAAGTACATATGAAGCAGATAGTCCATCTTTAGGCAATCAGCACAGAGTCAAAGAGGAAAGCAAAAGAAGATGGCAATTTGAAATTAGAGAGCATTTGAAGGATTAGAAACTTACATAATATTTTGTGAGACTCTATAGCAGATGGGTTAGCCATGTAGCAAGTTTTAACAGCGCGTATAACACTAATTCTGACTTCAGCTGATTTGTCAGAAAACCTTTTCAGAAGCTCAACAAATAAGTAATGATGTTCATGTATATCATGATCTTCTACCAGCGTGAGAAGTTTTCCAATTAGATTAACAGATTTTATCCGGACATCCACTTGATCAGTCTGCACTTAGAGCCAGATAGTCACTTAAGTAATTTTAAAATATTAAAACAAGTAGTCTAGAAAGCATAAAACAGAAGCCCTGAATCGGACACAATAAAACAAGTAAACCTACCACTAATTCTTGAGCTAAATTTGGGATGACTGCAAGAAGCATATGTGGCATGCACTGAAATATTTCAAATATGATTTCATGGTAACATCCTTTCAGATCACTTGTCACACTCTCTCTATCCGAAATACAAGACATCAAAAATCCACACACAGCAGGCTTGATAGTTTCTGCACAGTTTTGAATTAAAGCAACGGCAAGATGATAGGAGGCAGGAGCAGGACCCTGAAACATGGCACAAAAATACACCTAGTATAATGCACAGCCTTAACAAAAGCCAAATTCAAATGCTAACCAACGAGATAAAACAGAATGGCGTCCTTTGATAAGCACACTTATCAGGATCAGAAGACGCATTACCTCCAAACATGCAAAGGATCCTTCTCTGTTTACCAAATAACATGGCAAGGACGGTATTCAACTTGATAGACAGATCCATCAAATTACTCGGAGCCAAAAATAAAACAGTTTACTCCGCAAAAATAGAACTATATAACAACAAACAAAGTCTATATTGTGCTGATAAATTACCTTTCCCTTGTTTCTCAAGTGTCGTAGAATCATCTCCAGCAGTGGCTGAGGAGCTTCCTCTTCATTCAATATAAGTGACATTATGGACAGCATGCTGCTGATCAAGCTCTGTTGGTGTTCCTCTCTAGAAAGCATCATAACAATTCCATTACAGCCATAATTTAGGAAAATAGCAAATTATACAAGAGAATTTGGTTGTATTGGAAAATGACGACAGGCCAACTTGAAGCCTTCTGTATGCAATAGAGAGTCAAGAGTTTTAGCTTTTTCTTCTCTTTCTAAAAGGTAATAAGAAAATTATATTGAAAAGACTGCAGCAGGAGGGTGTCAACCCTATACAAAAAGGAGGGCTAGGGTCAAAAATATCATTCCCCAATCGTATACGTCTCTTGAAACTAAAAAATCTGCGGATAAAATCTCTAGCCCTTAAGCCATAAAATCAAATATGAGCTTATCTAGAAAACAGAAAAGTCAAGTTTCTATTCAAGACTGAAGACTGTCATACAAACATCTCGTATCCAAAAAAAAGAGCTTTACAAAGCAATATTCAGCAGTAACTTCAATACCAGCAATATAAGGATGCAGAAAAGAGCGTATGTGAGGAACATGGGAGCAAAAAATTCTCTACTTCACTAGCTGATAAAGTAAAGTTAATACCTTACAACAGAGAAAAATGTGTTGAACATTTTGAAAATTAAATCTGCACAGTCAATATCAAGCATCCGACGGCAGCATTCTAGGGTTGCAATGGTCTCTACTATTCTAACTCTTCTTGAAAAATAAGGGCTTGCGGTATCAGCTAGCTCCATAAACATACTGACAAACAGCTCAAAAATGTCCTGTAAATTTAAAACAATGAGCAGATGACATTGAACTTAGGGGAAAATGGCACACTAAGATGCTTACCTTAAAAACTTTATCATTGAACGAAGGGTCAGGTGCAAGGATCCGGAGAATTTCACACAAACAAACAGCAACCAGGAGTCTGACATCTTTGTCTTTATGTTGAAGCAGTCCATGCTTTACAATAGACTGACTCAATGGCCTTATGTTAGGTTTAAGAGAGGGGAGTTGACCAAGGTCCAGCAGAGCACTTGCAGCTTGCTGTAGGAAGTTGCATGAAGTGTCAAAAATAAGCTTTAAAGAATCAATATGCCAATATTGCCACATTTGAAATAGTAAATGTATTTTCACTTTAAGACCCAAGGTTATAATCCACATATCATCAAACACTGAAGAAAGACTTTTAAATACTTCGATAATAAAGGAACTCCTCGCAGTCGCTAGATTTGACACTCACATCATATGTAGCACACTAGCACGCATAAGGTTAGGTTTCAAGAACGAAAACATTTCCGAAACGGGGAAAAAAAACTCAACACAAAAACAATGATTGGTGTTTTCAGGGTATAGACATGTCTTGGAAACAGGAAAGCCTTGAGTCCCAGAAGTAACATGTTTCATAGCTCACACCCACACACATTGTCTCACTTCAAATTTCATACGAAATCCACAAACAACATATAACCATTACCCAAAATACCATCCCTATTTAAACTTTCGACTCTCTATTTACTTTCCATACCTATGCTGAATTGAAAGCTAACAAATAGTGATACTACGGAGTGTGCGTGTGTTCATCAAAACATTAAAAAAAACTTTCCATATCTAAGTTGAATGCTTCTACCAAATCTGTCCCGGCCTCCAGATAACATAGAAATAGCATAAAAGCAAGGGAAAGATTAAGACAACTTTAACTAGTGCCATCCCCACAAGAGTACAAAACAAAGAGTAGGTTAAATACACATAGGTTAAAATAAGTCATACATTGCATCATAGAACCTTATTTTATTAAAATTTGTAGAGTCTTACGATTTTACGATTCCATTCTACCCCCTTTCCGATTTAAGTTAAAATCGCGATTGTAACAACCTTGGTTCACACCGTATCCTCCTCTTTGCTCTTCTATTTCTCTCTATCGCCAATCCAATAGTAGAAAGCAAATGGTCAATGGGGTTCTCAACTTCTAACGCCAACCTTGGTTCACACCGTATCCTCCTCTTTGCTCTTCTGTTTCTCTATATCGCCAATCCAATAGTAGAAGCAAATGGTCAATGGGCTTCTCAACTTCTAACGCCAACCACCGTATCCTACTCTTTGCTCTTCTATTTCTCTCTATCGCCAATCCAATAGTAGAAGCAAATGGTCAATGGGGTTCTCAACTTCCAACGCCCAACCCCCAAACAACAATTCCAAATAATAACCTGGCAATGTACTATAAATGAGAAGAAAAAAAAGCCTAACTACATCCTCGTGAACAGGGTCACATAATTCACTAATTCCCTACGAATTTCTACCTGGAAACATTGAACTATGGTCGTTTTGGTTTATCTTTACTCATTTTGAGCGAATTTCGAATTGCAAGATCGAATTGTATATTGAATTATGTGACCCTGCTCGTGAACATGCATTTTCGGGTCAAAAAGTGCGCCTGCTTTGGAAAGTCAATATTCTCTTTTGATTAAGTCGAAATCGAGCTCCGTCCTAACGAAATGCAGGTCTTTGTGTGTGTGACGCCTTGCGACTCCGCCGAGAAGTTGATACGCATTGAAGCTAGTCTATTAAACTAGGTCATTTAACCTCAAACTAAGGGCCTATTCTCCTCGACTTATTAGCACTCGACTGAACTTAAAATAGTAGTTTTATAAAACTTATTAGAACTAATTCAAACCTTATTTAGTACTTAACTGAAGTTATTAGTAATTTAGTACTAGTTATTAGTACTTAAGCTTGGAAAACAATCAATACTGTCCAAAACAGGCTTAATAACAGAAAAATAAGTGCAGTAAAACAGAAATATCAACTTATTTGTAGTTAAATCAACCAAAAAAGCAAGTGAAAGTAAAATTAATTGTCAATGGAAGTAAAAAATAAAAAATAAAAAAAGGAAGATGAAGATGAAGATGAAGATTACCCGAAGTGATTTGACGAGAAAATCTTTGGTGAGACGAGTTTGTTGAGCAAGTTGTTTTCCGATATCGGCGATTATTTTTTCTGGAGTTTTGGTTTTCGCCATTGTAACTTAGAAGAAGGAAGGGTTTTAGCAGGGTAACTCTGAACTCTGAAGAGTTTGTTATAGTTAGTGGTATTTGATTTGATCAACCAAAAAAATAAGAGCATAAATGTAAATTGGGGGAGAAGAGAGAGAGGAGGGAAAAGAGGTGTCTATTTTTCATTTGAGCGCAAAGCTCCCGCGCCTTCGACCTTTTGTTCTAGTAGCCTGCGCAATGCCCATTACAATTGCGTGATTGCCATCTCACGTGTTCCACTCCACACTTCCACTTAGGCACCTCGTTACCCTAAAAAAACAAAAAAAAAAAACATCCCTTTGTTATGAATTATATCAAAGTAATGTGAATGCCCACCCATGCACATGTACATGCATTGACTGGCAAAATTTTCTTCCCTCCATGCACCTAAATTAACCTATTGTTGACTTTAGGTTATGTAAATAGTAAAATCTCCTACTATAAATAGAGGAGAGGTAAATGTAACATTTGCACCAAGAGTAAGATCAATACAATTCATTGGTTTTTCTCTTCTTGTTTCTCATCTTTCTTAACACGTTATCAGCACGAGTTTGCTTACAAAAAAACCGAAAGGTATTTTCAACCTTCAATCTTTCAAACTCCGGTATCCATTTTTTTTTAGTCTCAACCTTTCACTATCGTAACATGGATCAACAAAGTAACGGGATCAACGTTAGTTTCCACAATGTTTCTCTCTGTTGTGTACATTTAATTGTAGAGCGTAACACCGTCCCTTTTGCTACTAACCCAGCAAGGGGGACAGTAAGTCATCCTTTTCGCACTGACCTCAACAATGGTACTAATGTTCGTACCGGTGAAAATCCACAAACCCCTGTTCCTAACACCAATACTAATCCTCCAGCACCACCAACTGAAAATCCACCACCACCAAATAATAAAAGAAACAGAGAGGAACAGGAAGGAACTAGTGGCAAACGTCACCATGCCACTAGCCCCTAAAATAAATAATAAATAATTTGACAATAACGCCACCTTTATGGAGGGTAAGGACATTTTACTTTATGTTATTTTATTTTTCTGTTGAACCGCCTATATGGCAGGTTATTGTTTGAAATCACCGCTTATATGGCAGGATTTTTTTTGAAATTTGCCGCCTATATGGCTGGCTGACAGTAGTAAAATTATTGATACCTTTTGCCTATTCACATGCATTATTGTCAATATATGCAGGAGTAGCTAACCTAGAACCCTAGTACATATTTATTTCTTACTATGTGCTATTTCCTTTATATGACATTTGTAGTTACATTTATTATCATTTTTACACTTACCGACATGCATAATAGTGAACAAATTATATTTAGTACCCATAAATACTCCAACTAAATTTTTATTGCATTATATTCTTTGAATAACTGTAGATAAATATACAACAAACTGCACAGTTAAGGATAATCCTCTATAAAAGCGGATTACCTACTCCCAATTTCACCACATATCTCTTATCTTCTTTCCATCTTTTGCTCAAACCCACAAAAATTTTCTTTCTTTCCTCCATTTTTTCCGGCCACCATGTTTAACGCCGACAACAACCGCCCTCCACCCTCATCTTCTTCTTTTGAGGAAGATTTTAGGAAAATAAAACTCTACCTATTCATTATAGCCGGTTTATTTATCCTTCTCATGGCGTTAATGCTCTTTCTCCTAATGCACAAGTAGGAACCTAAACACCGCCTAAATTCTCCCGGCAAATTGGCGAAAATGCACGTGATTATCATCACTTTTGTCTTCAAGTGTATTTTTTTGCATTTTTTGCCTTATTATTATTGTATGTTTTTATTGTTGTTCATTTAGGAAGTTTTTTTGTCTTTGTTTTCTTTAGCATTCTTATTATTATGTTTTATTGTTTTTTTTTTTGTTTTAAGTATTCATGTGTAAATGTAATGATATAAATCAGGGGGAGATATTATATATGATTTATTATCATTTACTGATTTTATATTATTATCTGGTTATAGTTAAAATGGGAGATCTAATAAAAAGACAATTCAACATCCTGGACCTCTCTGGACAAAATTTTTCGGATTGGATTGCAGATGCCAAAATCAATCTAAAGGCTCAAGGATTAGATCATACTATTAAAGAACTTACCACTGAAGCAGGCCAAGGCGGAACAAACATAGAAATAATAGCAAGTGAACAAGAAAAGGCAAAAGCCTTAGTCTTTCTAAGGCATCACTTGCATGAGAGTTTAAAAACTGAATATCTTTTACTAGAAGATCCCAATGAACTTTGGGACAGCCTACGTGAAAGGTATGGGCACCACAAACATGTGCTCCTTCCTAAGGCATGTTTTGACTGGACCAATCTGAGGTTCCAGGATTTCAAATCCGTCAGTGATTATAACTCAGCATTATTTAAAATTGCCTCGACCTTGAGACAATGTGGCCATCCCATTACAGAAGAGCAAATGATAGAAAAAACGCTCTCAACGTTTCATGCCACAAATATAATACTGCAACAACAATATCGGGAAAGAGGTTTTAAAAAATATTCTGAGTTAATCTCTGTACTACTAGTGGCGGAACAAAACAATGATCTCCTGTTGAAAAATCATAACCTCAGGCCTGCTGGATCTTTAGCCTCTCATGAGGCTAATGCAATTGAAAATAATGATCCAGAAGCAAATGCTATACACAAAGGTGGAAGGGGAAATCACCATGGCCGTGGTAGAGGACGCGGTAATAACCGTGGTCGAGGACGAGGACGTGGTAAAGGCCAGTATTTCCCCCGAAATAATAATAATTTTAAAAATACAGAATGGGGGCATCAAGGCAACCACAAAAATAATCACAAAGGGAAAGATACATGCCACAAGTGTGGTATGACTGGACATTGGGCACGTACATGTCGTACGGCCAAACATTTGACAGAACTCTACCAAGCTTCCAAAAGAAATAAAGGAAAAGATGCGGAAGCGAATTTTGTGAATAAGGCAAATACCTCTTTGCCTAGCCTTGATGCTTCTGATTTTTTCATGGATGGAGCCGAAATTGAAAATGATTTTACTTTGGGGGGAAATTAACAAAGTTTAAAACTACCTATTTTCTTGTTAATCAAATCATGTATTTCCTCTCTGTATGCTTTATTTAAGTAATCATGTATTTCTTTTCTGTGTGCTTTATTTAAGTATTGTACTACTCTCTTATTATTAATGAAATATGCATTTTCTCATTAATTCCCAAACTTGCTTCTTATTATGAAGATATGGATCTACCAGAAAATGGATCTGGATACCAATGCCTCCTGGATAGTGGAACAACGCATACAATATTGAAAAATAAAGAGTATTTTTCAGAGCTTATGATGTTTCAAGGTAATGTCAACACTATCTCGGGATCAGCTAAATTGATAGAAGGATCTGGAAAGGCTCACATAATGCTCCCGAATGGAACAAAGTTAACCATTAACGATGCATTATACTCAAGCAAATCTCGAAGAAACCTCATAAGTTTTCGAGACATACGTCAAAATGGTTTTCATTTGGAAACTATGACAGAAAATGAAATTGAGTACTTGTGCATCACAAAGGATAGACATGGCAAGAAATATATATGTGAAAAATTGCCAGCATATACATCGGGATTATATCGGATTGATATACGTCCCATTGAGATAAATATGATATCTAACCGGAAGTTAGACAATAAAACATTATTTGATCTATGGCATGACCGTTTGGGTCATCCTGGAACAGGCATGATGCATAAAATAATTGGCAATTCGACCGGGCATTCAATAAGTAATGTGAGGATCCCCAAGTCAAATGAATTAGCATGTGTTGCATGTTCTCTTGGCAAAATGATAATAAGGCCTTCTATAAATAAGATTGCAACAGAATCTCCATCATTCTTAGAAAGAATTCAAGGAGACATTTGTGGGCCAATTAATCCCCCATGTGGACCATTTCGATACTTTATGGTATTGATAGATGCTTTAACACGATGGTCACATGTAAGCCTTTTGTCAAGCAGAAACATTGCATTTGCAAAGCTTCTTGCTCAAATCATTCGATTGAGAACTCAATTCCCGGATTATATAATTAAAAGAATAAGACTTGATAATGCTGGGGAATTTACATCCCAAACATTTAATGAATATTGTATGTCCATTGGGATTGATGTGGAGCACCCAGTGGCTCATGTTCATACACAAAATGGTCTTGCTGAATCATTAATAAAAAGATTGCAATTAATTGCAAGGCCACTATTAATGAAATCAAAATTGCCTTCATCTGCTTGGGGTCATGCCATAATACATGCAGCATCGTTAATTCGATTGAGACCAACTGCGTATCATAAATTCTCACCATTACAATTAGTATCTGGTCGAGAACCAAACATCTCACATTTAAAGATTTTTGGATGCGCAGTGTATGTCCCTATTGCTCCACCCCTGCGTACAAAAATGGGTCCACAACGAAGGCTGGGAATATAAGTTGGTTTTGAATCACCATCTATTATAAAATACATTGAACCAATGACAGGTGATTTATTCACGGCTCGTTTTGCCGATTGTCATTTTAATGAAAGCCTATTCCCAGCCTTAGGGGGAGAGAAAGTGGACCCAAACAAGAAAGATATAGAAATCATATGGAATGCAACACAATTATCTTTTCTAGATCCACGAACAAACTCTTGTGAGCAAGAAGTTAAGAAAATTGTTCATTTACAAGGTGTTGCAAATCAATTGCCTGATGCATTCATTGATAGTAAGAAAGTGACAAAGTCGCATATACCAGCAGAGAATGCTCCTGCACGTATTGAAATTCCTATAGATAATAAGGCAATTGAAAATGAATCTATGGCACGCCGAAAGCGTGGAAGGCCACCTGGTTCGAAAGATTCGAAACCAAGAAAAAATAAAAGGCGAGATGAACCAATGATTGTTCCTCCAATTGAGAACCATGAAATTCAAAATGGAGAAAAAGATGAAGTTGTTCCAAATAGCGAGGAACATGAAAGCATCGACAACAATGAAATTTCGATTAATTATGCCTATACAAAGAAACAGTGGAATCGAAAGAATGTTGTCATAAATGAAATCTTTACTTACTCCATAGCGGTTGAAATGGTATCTAATGAGGATGATATAGAACCAAAAACCGTAGACGAATGTCGCCGAAGACAAGATTGGCCAAAATGGAAAGAAGCAATCCAAGCAGAACTAAAATCGCTTGAAAAGCGAGAAGTTTTCGGAGAAATAACCCATACACCAACGGGTGTAAGACCTGTGGGACATAAGTGGGTATTTGTCAGAAAGCGCAACGAGAGAAATGAAATTGTTAGATACAAAGCAAGACTCGTTGCTCAAGGTTTCTCCCAAATGCCAGGGATTGATTATGACGAGACGTATTCTCCAGTAGTTGATGCAACTACGCTAAGGTTCCTGGTAAGTGTATCAGTTTCTGAAAGACTCCAAATGAGGTTGATGGATGTCGTGACTGTATACTTATATGGGTCACTAGATACTGATATCTATATGAAGGTCCCTGATGGGCTTAAACTACCAGAGAAACATACATCCAGAGAAATGCTCTCGATAAAGTTGAAAAAATCACTGTATGGACTCAAACAATCTGGAAGAATGTGGTACAATCGTCTCAGTGAATACCTTATGAAAGAAGGATTCAAGAATAATCAAATCAGTCCTTGTGTTTTCATTAAACGATCTCAATCTGGATTTGCTATAATTGCAGTTTATGTGGACGATCTGAACATCATTGGAACTCCTAAAGAACTCGAAATAACTGCAAGGTACCTGATGAAAGAATTTGAAATGAAAGATCTTGGGAGGACAAAATTTTGTCTTGGCTTACAAATAGAACATTTGAGAGATGGGATCTTTGTCCATCAATCAAATTATACTGAAAAGGTTCTGAAACGTTTTCATATGGATAAGTCACACCCGATAAGTTCTCCAATGGTAGTCCGATCTCTGAATGTGAAAGACGATCCATTCCGACCTCGAGAAGAAGGTGAAGAAGTTCTCGGTCCTGAGGTACCATACCTAAGTGCAATTGGTGCCTTGATGTATCTGGCTAACAACACTCGACCGGACATAGCTTTCTCAGTAAACCTGTTGGCCAGATATAGTAATTCACCAACAAAGAGACATTGGAGCGGAATCCGACACTTACTCCGTTATCTCCGAGGAACGCATGACCTAGGATTATTCTATCAATCAAAGCAAAATGCATCACTCATAGGCTACGCAGATGCTGGATACTTATCAGATCCTCAGAAGGCTAAATCACAATCTGGGTATGTATTTACTTACGGAGATACGGCAATATCATGGAAATCGACGAAACAGACATTAACTGCGACATCATCAAATCATGCTGAATTGATCGCCCTTTATGAAGCTGGGCGAGAATGCGTTTGGCTAAGGTCAATGATCCGTAATATCCAAGAAGAATGCGGGATGAACGCGGTTACAGACAATCCAACATTGATTTATGAAGATAATACAGCTTGTATCACCCAAGTCAGCGAAGGGTATATCAAAGGAGATAGAACTAAACATTTATCTCCAAAACTCTTTTTCACACATGATCTACAGAAAGAAGGGAAGATAAACATCCAACAAATCAAGTCATGTGAAAATCTTGCTGACCTATTTACGAAATCCCTTCCCTTGAAGAAATTTGAACAACTGGTGCACAAGATCGGAATGCGACATCTTCGTGACCTATGATTCAGGGGGAGTATTATATGCACTGCACTCTTTTTCCCTTCGATCAGGTTTTTATCCCATTGGGTTTTTCCTGACAAGTTTTTTAATGAGGCAGTTTGTTTAAGCATATAAAGGGAATAAAAGTTGTACTCTTTTTCCCTTCGATCAAGTTTTTCATCCCACTGGGTTTTACTTGAGAAGGTTTTTAACGAGACAACTATATATACTATTCAGTGGACATTCAAGGGGGAGTGTTATGAATTATATCAAAGTAATGTGAATGCCCACCCATGCACATGTACATGCATTCAATGCATGGCAAAATTTTCTTCCCTCCATGCACCTAAATTAACCTATTGTTGACTTTAGGTTATGTAAATAGTAAAATCTCCTACTATAAATAGAGGAGAGGTAAATGTAACATTTGCACCAAGAGTAAGATCAATACAATTCATTGGTTTTTCTCTCTTCTTGTTTCTCATCTTTCTTAACACCCTTCTCTTTTAGTTGCAACCCTTTTGTAAATAACGAAAACCAATGCAAAAATTTTTATGATTGTATTAGGTGAATATGGGGTATAGTATTTTTGTGTCTAGGTGGGTAACATATGAAGGGTACGAAAGTAAGGGTGATACATTGCTTGAAATCATGTACTTCCTCCGTTTTTTTACTTGCATAATTTCCCAATTTTGGAATTTGCAAATTACTTGCATCATTTCCTTTTATGGAAATATTTTCTCTCTACCTCTCTCCAATTACATAGGTCCCATTTTTTTCCTCTATCTATCTCTCTCATCTCCTTAAATATTGTGCACATGCTCAATGATGCGAGTATAAAAAAACGGAGGAAATATTGATGATACCTTTTAGTATAGAGATATGCTCATATGCATATTAGTTAGTGACTTGAGCGATGTATCGAATTGTTGTACTTGTGCGTCTAATATTTAACGAATGATTAATAATTATTGTTATTAATTTATAAAACAATGTCAATGTGTTGTGAACAACTTAATATCAATTTGAAGAAAGAAATCTTGTTTGTATTGTCGCTATTAAGGATTTTAATCGTTTATTATAACTTCATAACGTCGCATTTGTTTCTTATAAGAGTGTTAGAACTCTTATATTTATAGTTGAGGTCATGAGTTTCATACTTTGCATTTACAACATTAGTAGTTTTTAAAAAAAATTAAGATAATGACATTTATAGCATGCTATATGAAGAAAGTAAATTGACATGCCATGTGGTTTCCCCGTAGTTGCTCATGCCTTTTCTAAAACCCTTTAAGATTATTTGTATAATTTTTTTAAAAGCAAGTGTTATGTTTTAAGTATGATGATATCATCAAAGAGTAGCATGGATTATGGGAAGACACGTGGTAATGTGCATCTTGAACTCATGATTTTCAATATACTAGTTGTGAAATGCTCGTGGCCCCCAAGATTATGTTAACGAGATAGTCGGTGGCCTAAACGCGTTTGAGTTAGTTCGGTTTCTGAAGAGTTGTTAAAGATTAAGAGTGCACAACTTGATTTCCATATTATCCGTGTTAAGAACCTAACAATGAGTGTCAATTTGCCTAAGTATAGATATATGCTAATTTTGAGTAATTGCAAAATAATATAATGATGATTTTGGCTTCAAAATCATTAGTGAATTTGTGTGGCGTCGATAACAAATATACAGTAATTGTAATGACTATAGAAGACTCGAACAGTCATAATAAAGAAAATTTTGCGAGAAACAACTTTTTTTATGAGTATTATTTTGTGAGAAACAACCTTTTAAACTTTTTGGCATATAATAACTTTTAAAAAAATAAAAATAAGTGAGATCAGACCTTGATCAATGCATTTAACACATTTAGGTGCAAGGATTGCGCGTATAAATCACCTTGATTAATGCTCGCAAACCATAATCAATGACGAAAAATGACATTGAGGTTTGATGTTGCAAAAAAGAAGTTTCCATTGTGAAATGCCAAAAAAATTACAAAGTTGTTTCTCGCAAAAAAGTGTTTATAAAAGCTCGTTTATCGCAAAAAAAAACTCATTAATAGGTTGTGTATCACAAATTTCCCAAAAATAACAAACCTCCACTCATTGCTCGTAAAGTGGGTAATAGGTTAAACAAAAAAAAAAATTGAAAATCCCTATTTAAGCATCATATTCACCAAAACAAGCAACGCCGAGTGGTTTAATTTTTTTTATTTTTATGTTTGCATCCGGTTCACCCTTCGGGCTACATCCGGATCGAGGTCAAGTTCGGGGTGGTTAGGCTCCATTCATCTCCCAAGGGTGTTGCGGGGATTCGAACACGGGTCCGTCCTACCAAAGTCAGTCCCCATCACCACTGGACCAACACTTACTTGGTACGAGTGGATTAATGCACTGGATAATTATAGTTCCCTTGTCAGATTTTACAAGGTACGTTATTCTGCTATGTGATAATACTCATATTACAAATGGATGCATTACTTATAATAGTTTTTACTCTAATTACATCGATGATGTACTACTCTTAAGTAGTCCGAAAGCAATAATGAGAGCCTAAAAAGTTTGAACTTTAATTGAGAAAACAAAAACTACCTTATTGTATTGAGACTTGAGAGCAATGGTATTGAAATACGAAAGATTTTAAAATGGGCAACTATTGTGTTTATTTAGCGAGTTGCTGTTGTGATTATTTTTCGTGCAAGTGCGAGATATATAATGTTAAGTAAATGATTAAGTCATCGTGTTTCACTAACGATTGTCCATGTTTAGTTGCAAAGAAGGTAGCATTTCTCTTGTTAATAAACGCAAAATATGTCTTCCACTCAAATGGGTAATACGATGATCCCGCTTTTACAACTGGTGAGAATCGATCCATTATCATAGAAATGGAAGATAAGGGCTTCACACCATTAGGCCAACCCATGACCATGGTCCTCAAAGCCTCAAAGAGGAAAAGTCTCATATACCATGCATGCATTAAATACATGTAGAAAAATCACCCCTACCCTATAGTATGTAGGCATAATCATAACATGTTTGAAATATAGATATGCATGCAAAGATGAATGAAAATCGCACCAAATAAAAACTCTAGCAATATTTCTCTTTTCTACCTAAGTGTATTCTATTTTCTACCTCATGTTCTCATCTTTTTACAACACCTCTATAATACATTTTCCTCTTTTATTCAAGCCCAAAGTCCCAAACATACGCAAAAAAAATTACTTCCTCCGTAACGAAAAGAATGCACGCATGTCAAGATAAAACTTTAAAAGTTAATATCTTTAATTATGTATTTGTAAAAATTATAAACATTAGATCATAAAATACTACAAGTTGAAACGAGACCCCACATGACTATATTTTCCCTTATGCATAAGTCACCAATTGCAATTAAGTTTAAAACTGTGAATAGTGTCAAAAGTGCAAAAGGTGCATTTACTTTATTACGGAAGAAGTACAAAAATTAATTTTCCGAGAAAACATTTTAGTCCCTAACTAAAACATACCATTAGAGGTGAGTACAACCGGGTACCTGGTCATATTGCTCGGAATCGGTTGAACCGGGTACCCAGAACTTGAACCGAAACCGGTTGGACAGGTTCCTTAATTTTTGGAATTGGAACCGGAACCAACCGGGACCGGTTCCTTGACCGGGTACCCAGTCCCACAAAAGTGATTTTTATTTGGTTAATTTGGCCGGTTCCAATACCGGGTACCCGCTACCCAATTGCATTCAAAAGCTATATTTTTCTTGTTTAACTAAATATAAGCATCATACATAACATAATTTGATACTTTCATTGAAAAGTTAAGTCTTAAGCATACATTACATATGCATTCATGTCAAAAAAATTCGCTCTTAGAAACGGTTGAACCGGATAACCAGTGGGTACCGGGTATATAATTTCACTACCCGGAATTGGACCCACTTCCAACCGATTCCTAATATTTGATACCCAGACCCAGTCTCAGCAGTTCCAGTTCCAATTCCAAAACCGCCGATTCCAACCGGTTCTGAATCTGAAACCGAGTACCCAACTTTTCTGCTCACCTCTACGTACCATAGCCTAATTATCCGACACAAGTGGGGACGATATAATTTTGGGCCCGTATCCATTCATATAAGAGAGAGAGCGCGTAACAAGGCGGGTAGAAGGGGAGGATACTCATCGCAGCAGCGGCGGAAAAGGAGCCGGAGGATTACGCCCAGCCGTGTAGAAGGCGGAGAAACAAAGAGAGCTTAGTCGCGCCATCCACTGCTACTGCACGGCCGTGCGTAGCCTAGCTCAGTCTCCTCTCTCACTTCACCGCGTCACTATCGCTGGTGGTTACTTGCAGAAAAGTGGCCGATTGAGAGAGACGAAGAACTTGAAGTAGCTGCTAAACAATGTCAAGTCTCTAAACCTAGATCTGTAATTGTAAGTTCATTTTTCTGTAAAAATTTCAATTAATCGGAGTTTACTGTAGTTAGATTACTTATTAATTTCAAAATCACTTCAGTTTTGAGTGATGTTACTGTTGAGTGTGAATTTGAGCTGCATTTTGGTTTGTTTTACAGGTGTAGTGAGAGTGGAGAAAAATGGACCAGGTTTGTTATGAATCTATGATGATTGTGTTTTCATGTTATGAATTTTGTAGGTTTTGTAACTGTGTGTATGTGTTGATGTGGACAGTATGAAAAGGTGGAGAAGATAGGGGAAGGAACCTATGGTGTGGTTTATAAGGCACGGGATAAGGTTACGAATGAGACGATTGCTTTGAAGAAGATTCGGTTGGAGCAGGAGGATGAAGGAGTTCCGAGCACGGCGATTAGAGAAATTTCTCTGTTGAAGGAGATGCAGCATGGAAATATTGTGAGGTATACATTTGTTGGTCTAGTATATGTGCAACGCTTTATTTCGTACAACTGTTTGAAGTTGTTTTAGTTTGGTATATTGTTGTTGATGTGCTGCTTCAAGTTTGGGAGCTCCGTGCTTTAGTTTCGGGGTGTTGTAGGGTATTTATCCTAGCAAAAAGGATTAGCGCGTGAATGTCATTGGTTCTTAAACTTAGACAGCGAAAAACTATCAAAGCAAAGCTGTGATGCCTATGCTTGAGCTTTAGTTTTGTGGCCTTTAAGTAATGTTGCAATGGTGTATTTGTTGTTGCTCTTTGAGTTAGCAAAAATGGTGACAAATGAAGTTCACTTTTGTACTATGTACTTTGAGTTGAAGTGGCATATCCTGCTTAGTTTAATGTTATGGGAATTGTCTTAGAAAAAGTAGTAGCAATTTGTTGATTAGACACTCGCCCTCAGCTCCCCCTTTCTTTTTTCCCATAATACTCCTAGACTTCAATTTCGGAAGGTCTTAAAGTCGTTTTTTATGCAAAGCCACCGAGCATAGTCTTTGGGATAAATGCTACTAGAATTTGCCCTTGATTTAAGTATCCCACGTTTCCTCGTTATGCCTAAGATTTGGATAAGCAAGAACAAGTACTCATTATTGATCGGCGTTGACGGGCTATCTTTTGGTTAATATTTTTCAAAAAACTTAGAGATGCTTTATGTGTAGTTCCTTTTATTGGTTTAGGGATAATTTGGAATTTGGAGAATAGTAGTATACTGTTTTTGTTGAAGTTGGACATTGAGCCTTGAGGGTTTTGGATCAAGGGGATCAGATCTAAGTTTCATAGCATGGAGGTGGGAGTGTTTATCTAGGTTCTTTGGCATCTAAATGGAATACGGTTTTGCACCTAGGAATGCAGATTTAAGTTCATTTTATGGAGAAGAGACAAATCATTTAGGTTCTCTCGCATTTGGTTGGAATTGCATGTGTGTTCTTGAGTCAATTTTGCTGGTTCAAAGTGATTATTGAAAAATTATTTGTTTTGACTTTAGTCTTATTACGAGATTAAGACAATTAGGAAGGTGCAGAGGCAGCACAACGGCTACTACGTAAGAGTGCTGGCTCCTATTTTCGAGTTGATATTCAGGCTAACATTTTAAGTTGAAGGACTTAGCTAATACTAATGTTCTTGTTTGTGGTGCTTATGGTTAGTGGTCACACTCACACAGATTGTAGTATTCACTGTTTAAAGTTATGCATTGTGTACAACAGTACAACACATTATGAAGTATGCAGAGCTTTTGTTTTATTTTGTTTTGTATCCGCAAGCATCTTATTTTAGACGTTTATGGATTGTTAAATGCCTAGGTGCCCCTGTCATTTTGATATCACATCCTCCATGCCGGTTAGTAGGAATGTTAAATATGTTTGTCATGTTGGGTAGGCCGCAATTGCGACATGACGTTTTTTTGTTTATTTATAAAGAATGAGCCAAAACTGAACAACAATGCCACCTATTCCAAAAGGTGCACAACCGCATGGAAGAGTTTAAATTAAAGTACCAGCTTCTCAAAAACTGGGATGCATCAATTGTACCCCCACCATCTCCTCTTGTTTTATCATGATAAGATGGCACCTCCAACATGGTGTTCATATTAGGGCATCCTTGACAGTGCACATCTCATCTGCTCCGTTACAGGTTCTAGTATGGTGACTGATTCAACCTGTGGTTGATCCAATAGCATAGGTCTTTTAATTTTAAATAATTATCTTGTCTATTTTTTTAGATGTGAAGTTTCAAACCTTCATCTTGATTGACTATGGCATGGGTCTGTCTATCTAATGATTGGCGATGCTACTGATGAATCGGACAGGTTGCAGGATGTAGTGCACAGTGAGAAGCGATTGTATTTGGTTTTTGAGTATTTGGACCTTGACTTGAAGAAACACATGGATTCATGCCCTGATTTTGCAAAGGATCCACGTATGATAAAAGTAAGGTCTTTCAGCATGTTGGGAAGTTCTGAATTCCATGCTTGATTGAATTGAGAACTTCTTTGGAGACTGGTTGCTTAATAAATTTTTTTTGTTTCATTATTTGTGGAAAGTTTTTTTTCCTGGAAAGAGAGCTCAATCTTTCGTCCTCTGCCCTTTTGCTTTATTTGCGAATCCTCTTTTCTTTTGTCCTTCACTTTCAAATAGTGAGGCGTCATGGATTCTGCTTTCATATTTCAGTGGGTATGTGGGATTTGTGTGTGACGAGGTCCTCTTTCTTCATGATTAGTACTAGCAATTTTGCTTTGTTATGTTTGACATACTTGAATTTTGCTGAGAGTTTGTTTCTACTTTCATTGACATGGGACATTGCTACATTTCTGCAGAGGTTTCTTTATCAAATTCTTCGTGGTATAGCATATTGTCACTCTCATCGTGTCCTGCACCGAGATCTGAAGCCACAGAATTTGTTGATAGATCGTCAAACTAATGCACTAAAGCTTGCAGACTTTGGATTGGCAAGGGCCTTTGGTATTCCTGTGAGGACTTTTACGCATGAGGTAGGGTAGGGCTTGCAGTTGAGGACACTGTTCTCTGAAGCTGTACTAGTCAATACACTGATACAACATGCAAAATTAACCCCCCTCCCCCCCAAAAAAAAACATAAAAAAAATTAATACAACATGCATTTGAAAGTATATAGTTTGTCCTTTCATTCATGGACATAAGCCTCACAATGTCCACTCATACGTAATTACTGCCGGTAGTTTCATTTGCAGGCTTGGTCTAGACGTACTCAAAATATCCTCTTCTTAAACTGCTAAGGTTTCTGTCAACGTGCATAATTAATTAAAGTACAAATTTAGCATTGTTATTTTTTTTCATCCAAGTGGTTCTCACTGACAACATGCTCGCCGACCTCAACTCCTCAAAAAGGGGAAAAGGGCCAAGCAGGGGTTGATAAGATATGAAATGCACATGTTTTTTTTTGGTGCAAGATATGAAATGCACATGTAAGTTGACGAGGGAAATTTGTTTGCTCTTTTCTTTTGGATGGTGGGATATACCTACTATCAGCAGCTTACCCTGCGAGTTCTGACTTATGAGCTAACTTAAGGACAGTTATGCCTGCTGCTGCTCGCCTAATTTTCACACTGTGTGGATGCTTTACGCATGTTACCGGTTAAAATGTCTTTATGCCTTTAAATATTTAAATTGTTCTTTTTAGGTGGTGACATTGTGGTACAGAGCTCCAGAAATATTGCTTGGTTCTCGCCATTATTCTACTCCTGTGGATGTGTGGTCTGTAGGTTGTATCTTTGCTGAAATGGTGAACCAGAAGCCGTTATTTCCCGGAGATTCTGAGATTGATGAACTTTTCAAGATTTTCAGGTCTCATCGTTCTTCTTGTTACCTTTACTTTCTCGCTTTTCCTCTGTTTGCACTTTGCAATAGCGGAATTGAGTGCTTCATTGACTTGTCATGAGGTTTCTTCTAGATAGATATATGTTTATTTCACATGTCCACAGTATAAAATTGGTAGGCTTTTGTTTATTTGAGGGGATGGGGCTTTCGGCTTGATCATTTTGAGGAGAGCTAGTTGCATTTCCTAAAAGTTGCAAAGATCATGGAAAAGTTGGCCCTTACGCATAATCACCCAAAATGCTGTCAATCTTTCTTCTATTCTTGTTTTTCACGGTGTCAAGGGAGAAACTGTTCACTTGTGCCATCTTTTTCTTTTCTGCCCATTGTTGTCTCTGTTATTTTTTGCTGATGTAGCGCTGGACTTTTATGGTTTGTTGTGCCCTTTTTTGTTTGCTTTCCCTTTTCTCATTGGTATCTCTTTATTTACCTGGCCGATGGAGCTGCTTATAGATTCTTAATGTCTCTTTTACAGGACTTTGGGTACTCCAAGTGAGGAGACATGGCCCGGAGTGACCTCCTTGCCTGACTTCAAATCTTCATTCCCTAAATGGATCTCCAAGGTCTTGCCTCATTTTTTTAGTTATAGGATGGTTTCAACTTCTCTACTATTATTTCTGCCGGGTTTACTCACTTTAAGTTATGTCTTGTAGGATCTGTCAACAATAGTACCAAATCTTGATCCAGCCGGTATCGATCTCCTAAATGTAAGTTCACATTTCATTTTTGCTTCTCGGAATCACTACTTTTTCTTTTGGTAATAGGGGCACTGTTATTGCGGAGCAGTGATCTTAAATTAGCTGCATAGCCATGATTTGCTTCAAGGATTTTTCTTCCCTACTTTACGAGTCCATAAGAATTTAAAATCATAATTTTCTTGCAGGACAATGGCCATTTCAGACACCTCCTTTCTTTTGTTATACTCTCTCCCCCTCTCCCCCCTTCTCCCTTCTTGCTGGAACATATCTTTTACATTCTTATTGTAGGGTTTGCGCCATTACTCTTCAAAGCTCGATAGGATATTGAATATTGATTGTTTTACCTCTTACATGGGCCTCACTTTATAGATTTTTGTGTCTGTAAGAGTGCACTATACTTTCCTAACTCAACTTGTTGACATTTTCTCTTGCCATATGTCTCCAAGTTTGAGATTTCTAAGAACAAATTACTTGAATTAGTGAAAGACTGGGTTTCTGTAAACGTTTGTACTAGCCAAATTTGCCGTGCAAGGGGCCCAAGTCTCCTTATTGCCATTCTCTTGTCAGGGCAATAACCTTCACTCTGCCCCAAATAAATATACCCTTCTACTTGTTGGCTCTACTTAGCTCACCCTGTCTCTTGTTTCTGGAACTTGTAATCTTAAGGGGTTCATAGCTACCAAAAGTCCTTGACTTTGTAAACAATTTCCAAGTCAGCAAAAGGCTTTGGGCAAGTTTCAGGACTGTTATCCACAAACCCGGAGAACTAGTTTCAATTTTGAGGGCTTCGGCCACAGCTGAATTTGGGCTGGTGGTTTGGGAAAATTTTCGGACTCGGCCCAGCACGGACTCAGCCCAGCCCCTATTTGACTAGTCTTTGCAATTATGAGAGTGCTTTGTTCTTTTAAGGCATCATTTTGCTGTGACAGCCATTTTTTCGAATAAAAGGAACTACTTTTGAGAATCAATGGAGAATGCACAGGTCCTTTTCCTCATCCTTGTTTATTTTGTTTCAGAAAATGCTTTGTTTAGACCCAAGCAAAAGAATTACAGCCAGGAACGCTCTTGAACACGAATACTTCAAGGACATTGGTTTTGTACCGTGATTGCTGCTCCCCTTCCAGATTACCTCATGTGAATATTGGGAGTTGTCAAAGAGGAATTTCTGCTAATTTACTTTTTGTGAGCGAATCTTTTGCTATTGTTGTAGATTTTTGTTTGTTAAGTCTATCATCTTTTGCCAGGATTTCATATCGTGTAATTGACTGTTTTGCATAGGGATTGAGAATTCGTGCAGTCCCGTTGTAATATGCACAGATTATCCCCGTGTTCTGTAAACACTGCTAAGTGGAGTTTTTAAAATGCTTGAATGTCAATTACTATTCCCTCCCCTATAAAAAAAAGGGAAAAGGGGGACCAAGCAAGGGAGAAGAAAGACTGAAAGACCAGTGTGTTGTTACAGGAATCCTCACTGCCAATTCTTCGCTCTCGCTCTTTTCTCAGCTTTGAGCTATAGTAATATACTACTGCAGATTTGTGGTTTGCATTGTAACTTTTAGACCAAGGCCAATTGCCGTCTAGATATGAACAGAATCTCTATGGGCACATGATTCCCATAAGTACAAATAAGACTGAAAGGAAAAAGAACAAGTTCCACAAAACCCTAAATATTTTTAAGGTTATGTCTTTGTAAAGGTCTCTTCGAGTCGGATTGGATGCTTTGTCGAAGAACCAGTAGGGATGTTTCTTCTTGAGGTGCTAACTGAGCTGACCAACTCGCAAGCAACTCAAATTCGACTCGGTCAAAACTCGAATCAAGTTAGCTCAATTCAATCTTAAATTTAGCTTAACACTTCAATGAATCAAATTGAACAAGCTTAAACTTGACTCAATAAGTCTTGAACTGCTTGATAACTTTTTACTCATATTTTTCTTTTCTCAAGTTTCAAATATATTTCGGATAAGATTATAAAATTATTAGTAAATTACTTGAAATTATTATCAAAATAAAACCTTATTTGTAATACGTAAGTTAGTAGATTAAAAAAAAAAAGGAAACTTTATTGCAAAATAAATAAATAGTGGAACTAATCAAGTGTATTTGCTAGCAAGCAACTCGACTTGAAACCTTAATGAGTCGAGTCGAGTCAAGTTAGAGAGTTTCAAGCTTGATAAGAAATAGCTCGAGTCGAATTCAACTCGATATCTTAGCAAATCAAGTCGAGCACAAGTCAACTCGTGATCGACTTACTAGATATGCCCCCATAGTTTTCTCAACATATAGTAACCCTGACCAATGCATTTAGCTCCCCAAAACATCAGATAATCAAGATGCTTGAACAAGATGAAATTGTGGTTGGTATAATGTACAAAAGACTAAGTGCTATTTAGGCGCTTAACTTACTAAGTTTGCTTGGTGTAGTTTGTTGGATATAACCTTATGGTCACAAGGTTGAATCCTCCCAATTGCGGCTCTTGGAGGTACGAATTTCCGTTATCATTCCCGCTTCTTCTAAGTGCTTGGCCCATAAATGCTAGAGCAAGATATTGCGTACGTTGAGGTCTAGACATGGTCTTTATCCTCATAAAAAATTAGTTGTTTTCCTTTTAGTTATGTAACTTTCCTATTTGACCTCTTCAAACACACATGAGTAAGCATGACTAAGCTGCTAGATTGGGCTAGTAGCGTAGTACTCGAGTACTCCCTCGTTCTTTTTCCTATACACCATTTCCCTTTTTGGGATGTCCCAAAAACTTACGCCATTTCTTTATTAGTTATATGGTCTCATTACTTTACTCTCACATATATTATAGTTGGCTCTGTCATTTTACTCATTCATTCTCTTAACTCAACCAAATATTAAAACTTGGGCAGATCTATATGGAGTATAGAAATAAGGACGGAGGGAGTAGCTTAATTACATCGTCAATATCATTGCCAATTTGCAATTTCTCAAATAATAGTAACATTGAATAATCCAATAGATATCTTTGAATTAATTTGACTGGCTACATAAAGCCAAAAGAGTTAAATAAAATTGGTGGAATATCTTGTGGACTTTGAGTTTTTTTAAAAAAATTATTTTGTTAACCAAACAATAAAGAAATTTATTCTTGAATATTATAAAAAGAAGCCATAAATCCTAGTTTGCGTATGTTTCAAAGTTAATTACCATAATTCCGTATGTATAGGTCCAAGATCCCCCCTTTGTTTTTTCCATTTGTTCAAACACAAATTGCTACCTAAGTACGATCAACAATTTCTAACTTAAAATAGCTACATATAAATTTAGTTTGCTACTTCAAGTTTGTAGCGACATATTTACAAATGTGCTACTTGAGTTAGTGAACCCTAACTTACTATTTTCCCCATTCCAACTCCGTTTTAGTCAATTCAAGCTAGGCAAAAAAATCATAGCTCAAACTCGCTATCTGAGGTAGTAATTGAGTACTTCAAGCAGCGAGTTTGACTCAAACTCAAAAATACGACATTGTAATAAATAGGGAAAATTGGATCAAACAGTACAAACTATACGTTTGTTGCGCAAAATAGAGCAAACAAAAAAATGTACAAAACAGCATGAACTTTTTCAAATTGGTGTAGAGAATGACATAAATAATTTTTTGGCCTGAGATTCCATCTTTCCGGCTTAATTACTTTACCTTTTTTTTCTTTCAATTTTCTATCCTTTTTCCCTCCACCTTTACATCTTCCATACAACAAGTGACGTTCATTCTCTCAACCATCCAACTTCATATTCAACCATTTGATTCCCTCCCCAATAAGCACGAAAGTCCATTGATTCACCATTGAAAAAGCTCTCCAAGTTAACCAAGCAAGCTCTGTAAGTTCTTTAACTTCCAATTTTGCAATCCATGTCTGCATCGAATTTCACTTGAGCATTCTCTAATGCCTTTTGATTTCCTCCTCATCTTCCAATTTTAGGGTTTGATAGGCAAAATCAATTTAGGAGAAATTTTAGGGTTAGTAAAGAAGAAATAACGTGAGTTTAAGATGCTGAAGTATATTTAAGGTGGATAGAAAAATGAAAAAAAAAGTAAAATAAATAAGATTCGCCGGAAAGATGGAATCTCAGGCCAAAATATTACTTATGTCATTCTCTGCACCGATTTGAAAAAGTTCATGATGTTTTGTGCACCTTGAAAAAGTCCAATTTTTTTTGTGCTATTTTGCACAATAAATGTATAAATGTTATAGCATTATTCAACAAAAATACTTAAGAATTGCCATTCGTTATCGTTTTTTATTTACAGCTTTTTTGAAAATTAAAAACAAAAATCATGAAACCACAGAAAATCATTTTCACTTTTTAGTTGCCGATTGCAAAATCTTGATATTTTCAATAAGTTTGATTGATTATGATTTTTTTATAACACATTTATCATATAACTTCCAAATACAAAAAATCAAAAAAAATGAACGAGTGCAAATGTTTTTGTTTTTTTTTTTGTTTTTGGTTAGGAGAGCAACCATTCATTAGAGAATTGAGAGTAGGATCACAGTCGCCATCATCGTTTGAAGGTGGAAGGTGAGAGAAAGAGAGATCATCAATGGAGTTAGCAAATAAAGCAATGAACATGGTGACCAAACTCATCAACAACAACATCTTCATTGATTTCTTCTTACTCGGTTCTTTCGCAGCTCTTGGAGCAAGGTCTATGTACCAGGAAAACCTCATCGCAGCCCTAGAATCCGAAAGAGAAGCTTTAACCAACAAAAACAAAGATATGAAGAAATCTTTGTGGGATTGGAAACATCAACTTTACACTGACGCATCTTCCCCTGATACCGCCATTGTTCCTCTCTCTCGCCTTAAGGCCATCTATGGTGAAGTCGTTTCCGCACCTTCTGGTATTCTCTCTTTCTCGATATCGTGTTTTTGTTTTGAAGTGGAGTTTGTGTGTTTTGGTATTGTGAATTGTTTGTTTGTTGTGGAAATTTGATGAGTATGTTGGTGTTTGGGATTAGGTTTTAGAGGTGTATATTGGTATATACTCTTTTTGACGAATTTTTTGTTAATGGAAGTTAGTTTGATGTAGTTATTGATGTTAGTCCATGGATGATGGATATGCTGTTTGAATTTTAGGATTGGGAATGTTGAGGATTATGATTTTAATCTTTGAGGATTATGATTTTAATCTTTGGAGGAGATGGTAAGGCTAGGGGTTGATGATCGGATACTTCACGGGAACAAATTAGGCTCCGTTTGCTTGAACGGAAACGGAAAATGATTTTTCCATGAAAACCATTTTCCAAGAGAAAACTCAAAATTAGATTAGTTTTCATTTGTTTGGTTCCTTATTGAGAAATCAGACGGAAAATGAAGAATGAAAAGAAGAAAGAAAGGAGAAAGGTAAGGAATAGGGAGGAATGCGTTTTCCCTTCACCGGGGCAGGAAAATGTTTTCCTATTTTAATCATGAGGAAAACTATATTCCACCCCCTAAAAATGAAGCAAAGGAAAATGGGTAAACTAGTCTCCTAGAAAAACGTTTTCTATCCAACCAAATGAAGCCTTAATGATGTATGAATTTCGGGTGGGGATTTTGATTTATATAAATATAAATTCCGTATTGAGCTCTAGGCTATGTGCTTTATAGGAGAAGGCGCGTGAAGATTTCCTGGGTTTTTGTGTTGAAAGGAGAGAAAACAAAAGCAATCATGTTGGCGGTTTATTCACTTAAGGTGAAGAAATTAACAAAGATATGAATTTGATGCACAAAGCAACTTATCCAAGAGCTATGATCAATCTCAACAGGTCAAGTATTGATCAAAGAAGAAAAATAGTCATTTTAGAAATGAGGGCATCTCATGGAGATAAGAGGTCAATCATATATTATTGACCAAGCAAAATGTGGGTTTTAGTGAGGCTTGACATTAGCATACAACCCGAATTAGCTAAGCAGCGTGAAATGTACATTTTCCGCTTATTTTTGTCCTTTAGCTTGTATTTTTACTTTTACAACTTGTTTGGATAAGAGGAAATGGAGAGAAAGGGAGGGAAAGGAAAGGGAGCGGAACAAGTTCTCTTGTTTGGATAAAAGATTGGAGGAAGTAAGGGGAGGGAGAGGGAGGGATCTACTTTCCTTTCCTCTTTAGAAACACCATCTCTTTAAAATTGGAAAGATTTTGAGGGAAAATGAAGATCCATCTTGCCCCTCCCTTTCTTTCCCCTCCCCTTCCTCCTATTTCCTTACCCTTCCTTTCCCTTCTATTTAGTTATCCAAACAAGCTGTTAGTGGTCAGTCTATTAGAGATTGGCGTTTTGGTTGTGGCTTGAGTGATTCAAGGAATGTAGTGCATGACAGGTCAAGGATTTCTAGATATTGAATTCTGCTTATTGAATTCTGGTAAGAGAGACTGTTAACTCTACCCTAGTTTTTAGGGTGAAAAACAAATAGATGTTGAAATTTGAAATTTTATGTAGGGGGAGATGATGATACTAGTCGAGCTCAAGCTTGTTTTGCTCGTCTTGAACTTGAATTCTCGCAAGCTTAAACGTGAAGCTTGATTCAAACTCATGACTTGAGCTTGTTGCAGAAGAGAATATTTATGAATTGAACCCAAGGCTCCATTCTTTCTAATTTTGTTCTTCAGTTTGATGTTCAGAAGCGCTTTTTGTGAGAAATCATTTCCTTTACGCATTAATTTAAACTACACACTATTTTTGAAGCTAATCAAGATATATTTTTACAAAAATATAAATGAAAAGATATTTCTATAGTACAAATAATACGGAGCCTGAGTAGCTCGCAAGCTCTTTTTATCTGATCATCATCCCTATCACTAATTTCAGGCATGGGAATATATTCAGACTACAATCTTTTCTTTTGGATGAACTGAAGTATGCACGGTGTCTACCATTGACAGATCCATGTTAGAACTTAGAACATGATGATTTCCGTTTGGTATATGAGCTGAAGGTTTCAAACTACAATCTTTTATCTCATATCTAGCGATCTGCATTAGGACGTGCAAGAAAGGCGGAGTGCTCAGGGCCAAATTATGTTATTCTGTGGTTGAATAAGGCACTATACAGTGACTGAGTCTTAACTAAGTGAAAAGATTTATCATATGATAAGATGTGACGTACTATCATCTGGATCTTGGAGCTCTGGATTCAGAAATACATAATTTTAAGTTCCACTAGTAATACGTGGAGCAGTAGGAGAAAGATAAGATCCAGTATTGGCAAAGATAGTATGTATGAAGCATGATGCAGATAGATGGTGTCATTAACAATAGAAACGATATTGGGAAGGAGGCTTTTGACAGATGTTTTGACCTCTAAATAATAGTGTATATATATTTTCAGACTTTACAATTCTATGATCATTCCAAAGGATAGTTGTTTGAAGGAAATTATATAGGAGGAGGTGCCCACAATGTCCTCATCTTTCTTAAAGTCTTTTAGTTCTTTTCCATCTGGTCAATCCTCTCGATTAGCTTTGCATGGTTTGAGGAGATGATGCTAGATGTATAAAAGGTAATGGGAGCAACTATTGCTGTAGAAACCAGGTACCTGTGATGAATCTGAACGTCTTATCTGTGATGGTGGCTTCACACATTTGCTCCATATTCTAGTTTGGTGGGAATTCTAGGATTGCTTGCATGGATGAAGTTATCTATCAGGAGCTGATTATTATTGGGCAATTATGCTGATTGCCTGATTCTGTTTATTAAGAGCATCATGAGTAGATATGTTCGTTGTGTTTTTGAAGTGAATGAAAAGGGTCCTGAAGCAGGTGGTTTGCGAAAGTGATGCTCCCTCATTGCATACTATCTGTCCACTTAATATCTTTAAGAATATTCTGAACTGTCGGAGTTAAAGTATCTGTGTGATCTTAATTGTTGATTTAATTTATAATATAGCAGTAAAAAGATGTGTTAGGGAGTAGAAGGATTTCGAGGCTTCCCTTCTTCCCTTGTGCATTTTGTTGTTCTTTTAGGACATGGAGAAAGTAAAGTGGCTGTTATGAAATAATTTGTATATGATGCAATAAGGCGGTATATACTTGTAGGTGGACATAATGGGATGGACTGTGTCAGCATGACGGGACCCCATTTTTTCTGGGCAGGTGGAACCGTGGAATTCTAAAACCTATGTGAACATACACTCAGTTGTTTGTTGCTGGCTTAGCCATTTCTTATGTCCAGCCCTGCTCTATATGTTCAGTTTTCCAGCTAAAGATTTTACCTATTTGATAATTATTTTTCTTTCTTTCTCATCACTCTTGCAGATTCAGACGCAGATGCAGAGAAAACAGAAAAATCATCGATGAAAATTCTTATCTGATTTACTTGTACTAGGCAAATGATATATTTGGGGGCGACTCTTGAATTTTGTAGGAGATGGTTAGGGTTTAGAACTCTTGTAAACAATGACTCCATGAAGATTCTCTGGTGGGCAAGGTTGCTACCATACGTTTTCTTTGTCGAACAGAGTAATTCACATGAAAATCTGGAGCACTTCATGTTCACGACTCGGTGTTGTGGCTGGATTAAAAGAAACAATGGTATTGAGTTCATAAGTTGGGCTAGATTGACATGATAACCAAAATAGAACGATTATATGGGTGTCTTTCTAGATGAATGAAAATTATCAATGTGACATAAAGGTTATCCGTCATACTACAGGCCTACAGGGGATCATCCAAAATATTTGACCAGTTAGAATAACTAAACGTGTTGATTTTGTTAAAACTTTTTTAGTACATTGTTTTTATGGAAGTGTAATGTGTTACTTACATGATCTCTGAAATGGTTTATGGGCCACTTTCCAGATATCATATTGCAGTTCTATTTTCGCACCTTAAACGATACTGTGAATCTTTTATGACAATTTCCATACTCTTTTAGTAGAATTGGTGAAGCCAAGAGTATCACCTTCAAAAACAGATTCGAAATTCAAATGAACCTATGCCTTCCTACACTCTTTAACAACTGAAACTTTCTACCATGATTATAAACTCGTATGAAAAAAACGACATTAGAACCATCAAACAATAACTTTTGAAAGTTACCTAACACAAGCTAAAATTATGATAAGGTGAAGACCAACCAATCTCCTCAAGAGCTCTCAAAGAATTTGTTTAAGATCATATATGTCACTTAGATTATCTAAATCTAAACGTTTTTTTTTTCCCACCAATCTTCAAAGGCTTTTGTACCCCCTAATTATAGCCAGCTCTAGTGGAGAAACCACAAATATAATATAGTTCTATTGGTTATCGTTCCTAGAATTTCGTGAAAACATTTGGCAATATTTAATGTAAAATTGATTAACTTTTTTGAACTTAGTTGAATTACCAATTTATATTTCCACTGGTGAGAGCTCTAGTTGGTGACTTGAATGTCTCAAGCTTGAGTGTCGTTGCTAGTTGCTACCCTCTTTACAAGTCGGGCTTTTACATGGATTGGATTAAACACGATATGCATCTCTTCATAAGATAATTTGTCTAGTTGCTAGCATCCATCATGATGACAAAGTAAGCTTGGAACTTGCGAGGTATAGATTAGCGTGCTCTTTAACAAATTAGCACCGAAAACTGTTTCAGTGTTGTGAAAACTTAATTTTTTTTTACCAGAATTAACTCTCTCTGACAAATAGAAGTGTTTACTCAAGTATAAAATAATTCCACTACTGTAAACCTCGCATTTTTCCAGCACTATGCCTGAAAGAATTGTGCGAGCTGGCCGGCACGACCCGACACGAGTTTGTCCTGATTAGGCATGAGTCTGTTACTAGTCCGACACAGGTCCTCTTGCTGGGTGGTAGGACATCAGCCGTTCATGGACATTTTTTTTCTAAATTTGATATGAATCTTGTACAAGCAGATGGGCCGCCTCGCCTCTAAATCCGTTCATTTTTCAACTGAAACACAAAACTAAAGACTGTCTGACGACACATGGGACGGGTGGTGCTTGGTCCACACTTTTGAATTTTTTTTGCAAGAATTGGGACGACAAGGATTTTCTTGGTCAATACCGACACGAGCCAACATGACACGAGACCCGTTAGCACGACCCAGCCCCATGCTCACTTCAGAGCCCTGATAGGCTGATAGCAATATTGCCAATATAGCACGTCATCTAACTCTATACTCCATATTATGGTTCGAACTTAGATTGCAATTTGCAAATGCCGACATGATCCATCTCCAAACAGCAACAATAACAAGATCACAGGTTTACAAGTTAGTTTAAAATTAAAAGGGTTTGATATTGATGGTTGATGATGATGCAGATATCACAACATCATCGGAGCTATTACTCCCACAGATCACCAGCGTTACTTTCACTAACAGTACTCTTATTACCCATCTTCTCCCCCCATCTATTTTCTCCCCTCGCTCTCTCTTACCCTTCTCTTTTCTCTGTAAGTTTCTCTCTTTCCATTTTTTTGTTTAATTCATAGAAATTTATGACATATTTTTACTCATTCCTAATGCTTATTGTCGAATATTTACTGTTGATATTCTTGGGTATTTGCCAATTTTTTGTGGGCACGTCAATTTGGTGATGGGTTTTTGGGCAATTGTGTTTTGAGATTTATAAAGTATGATAAATTGCTATACTTTGATGATATTAACTAGTAAAGACTGCAACTTTAATTTCTGGAAAGCTCCAAAATGAAGTTGATTTATACGTATAGGTGCTTATTAAAATGTCAGCAAATCTATCAGATGGAATCTGGCCACTAAATATGAAAAATTGCTATACTTTGATGATTCTAACTAGAAAAGACTGTAACTTTAAGTCCTGGAAAGCTCCAAAATGAAGTTGATTTATATCTATAGGTGCTTGTACAAACTATGTCAGCAAATCTATCAAATGGAAACTGGACAGTAGTCAGTTGAGCAGATTTCGGATACTCTTGCGAAAAGTATGGACCGAGAAATTTACTTGGGAGTTCCTTTTGTTCAAGTTTCTTGGGCATTTATCACAAATGTAGGAGATAAATGTAAGAGATAATGAGGAATGACAAGAAAATGTCTTTGGCATTGATGGAAGTTAAAATTAGTTATTGAAATGGCAAACAATCTTTTCTCCTATGGTCTGTGTGTAATGTGTTCTATGGTTAGATGTGAACTTTTCATACTAGATGATCAATTCAATTCTTAACCCAATTTGTGCATTTATCACGGTTTTTTTTTTTTTATTTAGGGTCAATGGCATTTCCAGATTTATGAAATATGAAAGTTTTCTATACGTTGATGATGTCGCGTAGAAAAGCTATTAGATGGAAACTGGAAAGTGTCTATAGTTTTATTTAACAAAGCTATTAGATGGAAAGTTTTTTTTCTTCTGTAGCTCCAAAATGATGTTGATTTTATGTATAATTTAACAAAGCTATTAGATGGAAACTAGAAAGTGTCTGTTGAGTGGAATTTTTTTAGGGATACGTCTAAAGGACGAATGCTAACCATTAATAGAAATCAAGTCCAGCATCAAAGGTGACATAATACAATCCGGAAATTTAAAAAACCAAACTTTACTTCCATTAATCCATGGCCTACAATGAGCAAGCTCATGTGTAACCTTATTACCTTCTCTACCCACAAAAAACCACTCAACAGACTCAAAGGAGTCTGACTGTGGAATTTACTTTGAGTTGCTTGGAGATGAAATTCTCGAAGGTTTATAGTTATTGAGATAGCAACATATTTTTTCTCCTTCGGTGTGTGTCAGTGTGTGTAATGTGTTCTATGGTTAAGTTTGAACTTTCCATGATCGGTTAATTCAATGCTTTCCCCATTTTAGGAATGGAATGCGCCACAACCAAGACATTTGCGTCTGCTGCAGGGTGCGTTACAATGGCAAACTGTGAGTATGTGCTTATTAGCCGCGCGTTCACTTTGTTAGGCTAATTGTCGTATTAGACAGTAGTTGTTTTAACTTTCTGGATTTTATTATATTCTTGCATTTATCTCAGCCCTTCAGACAGCAGTTTGAGCTGTGGTCTCCTTTGTCGCACCAAGGATGGAAACCATGTCATGATTCCCAACACTCTCCTTGTAAGTACCAGAAAAGTGTATTTTTGTGTTACACAGGGTTGATCGTAATTGTAATGTTCCTAATTTATTATTGGCAGCATTGCCAGAGAAGTCCCAGGGTTATATCCAAGTGTTTCTTGATGGAGGATTAAACCAGCAGCGAATGGGGGTATTTCATGCTCTTGAGATTTTGAAACTTTTGTAGTTTATTGTTTGTTGCTACTGGTGTATGGTCATTCATTGTCTACTCTTTCATATTTGGTTACTACATTAACTTGGTGTCATGCTTGGTTGATCCTATTTTGGTGATATTGCATCATGATGTTGGAATAACTATCGGGTTTTCTTGTCATGCTTGGAAGCCCTTGAAAACATTAGGACATTCGACTGATTGTGTAGCCAATCATCAACATTGGTTATAGATATGTGTTTTTAGCAATAGATCTTGCATACATATGCTTACGGAGCTCTTGTGCTAGTTTACCCTTCTCTTAAACATGAAATTCTCTCCCCCCCCCCCAAAAAAAAAAAAAAAGAAAAGAAAAATGTGTGGTTAATGGATCTGTTGGTGTCCTTTTCTGCTGTTTCAGATTTGTGATGCCGTTGCAGTTGCTAAAATTTTGAATGCAACTCTTGTAATCCCCCATCTGGAGGTAAATCCTGTGTGGCAGGATTCAAGGTACCTCCTAAGTAGACTGATATCTTTGATTTTTGACTCTTAAGGTCACAAAATGGTAATTTGTAGTGCTCCATGTGTCTTGCAGTTCATTTGCAGAAGTCTTTGATTTGGATCACTTCATCAATAGCGTAAGTGATGAAATTTCTGTAGTTAGAGAGTTGCCTGCTGAATACTCTTGGAGCACAAGGGAGTACTATGGAACAGGTATACGAGAAACCCGGATCAAAACTGCACCTGTCCATGCATCAGCTGACTGGTACCTGGAAAATGTATTGCCTGTATTGCAGAGGTTAGTTACTCTTTCCTGATCCCACTTCCAAAAGTAATCCAAAGTTCCAAACACTAAAGAAAAGTTGTTAGAATAAAGAGATTGAGTGATCTAGACTGAAGTTCCAAAATCAGTCATGCTAAGCTGTCGATAGAATTGTTTGAGGTTAGCCTTTGCCCTTTTCTCTAACGCTTCATGCCCTATACTCTTCTTTCGACGTACGTTCTTCATTTCTTTCTTCCTTTATTTTTTTTAGATTTTCTCTGATATCCTTGAACTGTTTTTAGATACGGAATTGCTGCAATTGCCCCGTTCTCACATCGCTTGGCATTTGACAACTTGCCTAAAAGTATTCAACAGCTGCGGTGTATGGTCAACTTTGAAGCATTACTCTTCGTTCCTCATATTAGAGCATTGGGTGACACCCTTGTCAGTCGCCTGCGCTATCCTGATGACTTCTCTGTACAGAGTTCTGAAAAGTATGTTGTGTTGCATCTCCGGTTTGATAAAGTATGGTTCTCTCCCAGATTTGTGCTTTTTGTTTCACCTGTTGCATATTGGCTTCTTGTAGCTTTGTCTGTGTGCATGCTTTATTTTGGATAAAGTAATACTGTGATATAAGGGAAAATATGCAAGCCAGAGGACTCCAATATAGTTGATAACAAGGCCCAAAACCATCTAGAGTCTAGACAACTCATTTCTATTAGGAAATCCTTGTAAAGCCCATGTCTATTCATATGTGATTTTATTTTTGCAAGCACTCTATTCTATCTTTCCACTACATTATATTTGATAGAGAATGATAGGACACTCGCTTTGGGTGCGAAGAACTATTTATAAACCTATTTTGCAAACAATTTCGAGGCCTCTTTTTCTCATGAAGTGAACTAGCCAACCTTGTTAATATGGGTTTGGAGAAATCTTGCCTTTCTGTCATCATTTTAGTTTTTGGCCTTGGAAATGCTGCTTTGAGTTTTCCACTTCAACTTTACAGTTATCTCAGGCTTTTATGTTTGAAACCATTGATTTAAGGTTTGTATCCAAGTATGTTCTCTAGTTCTGCAGTGCTTGATTGTTCAACTACTGCGCTTGGGAAATTTTCTATTGCTAATGAAATCCCAACCAAGGATAGTCTAATACTGAAGTCATAATAAACTGGAAGTACCTGATATCAGTCTATGGAACAGCCTGCCTGAGACTCCCGCCATACCCACATTGTGCATAATGTATTTTACTTGGTTGCTTAAAGCCATTCGTTTCTGAAGGGTTTTCGGAATAACAGTTGGGTAACTTGGGTTTCTGTTGGTATGTCTTGCCTAGCATCTGAAACTTAGTTCCAATTTTCAAAGCACGCAATTCTTAACCATTCCCCTGCAATGTTGTGTCCTTGCTCAGGATATGGCGGCACATTCAGCTTGTGATTTTGGTGGTGGTAGAGCTGAAAAACTGGCTCTTGCAAAATACCGTCAAGTCATTTGGCAAGGAAGAGTTTTGAAAACTCAGTTCACTAATGAGGAATTGAGAAATCAAGGACGTTGCCCATTGACACCAGAAGAGATTGGACTGTTGCTGGCAGCTTTAGGTTTTTCGAACAACACTCGCCTTTACTTGGCTTCTCACAAGGTCTGTGGCATGAATCTATCAGAACTTTTTTTTTTGAAAGGAATGAATCTTTGAGAACTTGAATACTTCTATTATGTTGTTTTGTTCTTATATAGTTTTATTCAGGTATATGGTGGTGAAGCCAGAATTTCAACTCTACGCAAGCTGTTTCCTCGTATCGAAGACAAAAGGAGTCTCGCCACTGCCAATGAGCGTAAAAATGTTGAAGGCAAAGCTTCATTACTTGCTGCTGTGGATTATTATGTGAGCACGCACAGCGATATTTTCATCTCTGCTTCGCCAGGAAACATGCATAATGCAATGGTAAGCAACTCAAGTCCTTTTTCTAACCTTGTCATGATCAAAGAATGTGTCTTATCCGTGTGAGATCTTTCATTCTGCCTTGTTGATGTTTGTGTACTAGTTGCCTGATGTGAATATGTTGTATTACAGTTAGGACATCGAGCGTATCAGAATCTGAAGACTATAAGGCCGAACATGGCGTTACTAGGCCAGCTTTTCCTGAATAAGAGTATAGATTGGCCCGATTTCCAAAATGCGGTTGTAGCTGGGCACAAAAATAGGCAAGGGCAAATTAGAGTGAGGAAGGAGAAGCAGTCCATATACACTTACCCTGTTCCTGATTGTATGTGCCGAACCTATACTAAATAAGGCTTTACTATGGGTAACCTTTTCTGAAATCTTCCTCGATTTTAGTTTAGCAGCGCATAATGCGAGTATTATTTAACATATTCACACTTTTTTTTGCTTATCTTGTAAATGATTGATTTATATAGTAATTTGGAAAATTTTGGGTCCTCTGTCTGTTGAACTTCAGATTCATTTTCCCCGTCACATGAACTAGAATGTTATGAAATGAGAGTCACTTGCCTTCGATAGGTGACTGTCATTTACAACATTTCAACACAGAAGGTTATAATTTAAGTTCTCAGGAATAACTTACATAAGTAAACAGTTTTTGGGTGATATTTCATTGACTTTTGACTTTTATTTGTGGACAAACAGCCAAAAAAAAGTATTTAGTAAATAACTTTTAAAGTGGCTGAAAAGCCGGCTTTTTAGGCAAAAAGTAAAAGTTGCTTATACCAGGTTTTTCCGCTGGCTCTTGCCTTTATTCTGTACTTAACCTTCAACAATAACAATCATTTTTAGCAAATACTGTTATAAACAGTCAATAATTACACAACCAGTCAAATACACCATTAACGACAGTCGGTCAAACAAACCAAAACAAAAAGCCACCAAACCAGCAGTCAATTGTCAAACACCTCCATATACTTTAGAGACCTTTTTCCCTTGTCTGATGACTTTACAATATTCACCCAACTGAAAGAAAAGAAAAGAAAATAGTAGGTTTAAGGACTTTTTTGGATGGCCAAAGCCATCGGCAGCTGATAACAGATCTCAAAAACAAATGCAAGTTTGTTTTTTGGGTAACTTCTTTTCAAAAGGTTGTTGACAAAGAGTTCATAACTGGAGGGTGAATCAGGATGTTGCTCCAATATGATCACAGCCTCGCCTTCAATTGTAATTTTAACTTGAAGCTGGAGACAGTATGCGCCAGCACTACAACTAGGTGGAACAACCATATATCTATACATCGCTCTACAGAACATACAGAATTACAGATAGTAACCTTGGTAATATACAATGCTATGTAGAATATAGGTACTCTGCCATATGCCAGCACTAACAAAAAATATATAGCTTCAAGGCATGAATTTCGCAGAGATATTTGAACAGTTTGTAAAAACACTATTTACCCGCTCTTTTTCTCACGGTTATCACCTGTGTTCACACTGCCAGTTGGTGATACCTGATCCTCTTTCTTTTCCTCCGAGCTTGATGAACTTACTACTCCATTTCGAGATGTAGCCAATTCCTTTGATTCCCCAGAGGAAGACGCCAATGGTGAAATTTCTTCTTCTTCGATAGGAAGGGTTCGTTTAGATCCCTCTAAAGCAACACCGAGAACAATATTTTCATCTAATACTGTCCTTGTTGTTGGTGAGGTGGCTTGACTTTCATCATCTCTCTTCAAAACACTAGGCTCCATTAAAGTCCCCTTATCACTTGCATCTAGCTTATCTTGATCATCAAATTTGACATCAACCTTGGAGTCAGATTTTGGCGTCACCTCAGACTTGTCATCCTTACGGGTTGAAGATTTATTTTTATTATCACTATTTATTTTGTAAGAAGGTTCAATTAGTAGGAAAGGATGGTTAGTAACAGCTCTGGAAGTACTGTAGGCAGTTTCAGAAAATGGAACATTGTCAGTATCCTCTTCTGTGTAAACTTTACGTATGGTTCGAATGGGAGTGGCAAGTCGAGCACGGTGATGGCTGACTACTCTTAGAAGATCCAAGAGTATTGCTTCCTGTTCATGCAAAATGTTTTTTCGTAAGCATGAGAAACTACGCAATTTTTAGGCACCACACTAAAATTAGTTCTTCCCAAAAAGATTTAGATTGGAGGTGCGATTTGACAATGACGATCATGAATGCACTTGTAAGGCCCCGACACCCCGTGATGTTAATCAACTATTGTATTCAAATCCAATACTTCTTAAACCAAAGACATGATGAAGATAAAAAGTTGGTTAAAATCACCAAAGTGCTAGTGGTTTGACTTGTTCTCTTTCCTCTTTTTTTTTAAGAGTGTCTTTTTCCATTTTTGACAATAGCTTAAGTCATTAATTCCCCCAGTTTTTTGCTAAGTACATCTTCCAAATAGCATGATTTACGGTTCAGTCATGATATATTATCCATCCATCTGTTATACCGATGGGTTTGGTACAGAAATTAAGGGGGATTGCAAAAAGTTAAAACAAAAACCGGAAGTGGATACTGATAGAGATTAGAAAACGATAATATAACGTGTCGATTAGGAGAGCATGAAGTGTTGGTTTTTAACAGTGAAAGGTGTTCATGTGATCTATATTAATCTAACGGTGATGAATTCTTACCTTTACACAAAGGTACTCCTCAAAGCGAGAGGTCTTCACGAAACAAGAGATCATGATCTGCAAGATAAAATGAAAGAGCTGTAAGCATGATTTCTTATCGTGAAGGAGTGAAAGTTGAAAGTCTGAATCTGATCCAAGATCCACAAAGGTAGTAATAGTTAATTGCAGGTAATTGATTTTGACAACGTGGTTGGGACTTTGGGAGCATACATGTTCTAGACTTCTAGCATGGCACTACCTACTAAGTTGAAAGGATCCTGCCCAAAGATTTATTATAAGATTCTCGCAGACGCAATTAGGCAGAAACTTTCATAGTTGGGACTTGGTTCTTCCACAAACATTGACTCACTGATGTCACAAGTATAAACATTACCGGAGGGAGAACTCTAAATTTGATTCTCATTGTCCACTAATGTCCACAACGACACTGTCCATGTGTGCAAAAATGGAAGTTTGGACTTTGAGCAAGTAAACATGCACTAAACTTATTTCACTAATGCTCTACAAAACGATAACAGCTAAATGCTGATGAAAAGCTTTAACAAATGCAGATAATTTTTATAATAAGAACATAGTGCCAGGAAAAAGAAGATCCTATCCTTTATACTAACCAGAAGAGCCTGGTTTTCATGATTGATGTTGTCCAGGAAAACTCTCCTATGCAACTTTTGCTGCTCTACTTGGGGATTTTTAGCCAAAACCTTGCGCATATCAGCTACTATGTTCTGCAAGAAAAAAGGACGAGTTTCACTAGAAAAGCATAAATGGAAAGCATGATTTGGCAACAAAGTAGATCAATAAAATGCAGATCAAGTTCATACTTCATACTCACATTAATCTTGTTGACATCTAGATGACTAATAGCAAGATGGGTCTTAATGCGCCAATGATTCTTTTGGGTCAGATTTCTCACTACACTAACTGTGAACTTGTGGTTTGGAATATAAACTGCTTCACGATCATCTCCTCTGATAACTGTTGGTGACCACCAACCTACATGCTGAGATGATTAAAAAAAACCATTAAATTAACATATAATATGTTGCAGAAGCAACAGTTAAATACCCATTTAAATGTCAGATTTTAGAGGGGAGAATTAGAGACCAGGTTCATACTCTTAAAATACTAACATAAGTATGATAATTCAAGACGTTTTTTTTGAGAGGTGATAATTCAAGACTTCTTGAAATATTAGAGATAGAATTCACCTCAACTGTACCAGAAACTTCATATCCTTCAATCTTCGTTTGAATCCATTCATTCAATACAAATGGCCGAGTTGCATGGATCATCACACTTGACAGAAAATTTGTGAATATCTGTAGCAAATGATATGGATAGATCAAAAGTGAAAGGGTTTATTGAAATGTGCAGAAAATGAAATGATGATTAAGTAATACAAAGGAAATATGCAGCACCTCACGTCCAGCAAGGGTAAGCAATACTGTGCCAAGACCCCCAGCAGTTAGCCACTTCTGGGTAGAGAAACCCAACAATTCCATGAACAGTGAAACAGATGCCACCCATACAGCTGTGTAGATAGCCTTCCCAGCAAATTGAAAGCCCATCTGCTCAGAGTCCAAATAAAAAGAAAAAGAAAAACATTGTGAAAAGAAAAGTTCAATAAAATCGATATTAGAAACATCAATAGCTCACCAACTAGTGATGAGCTCATTGATTGTGAGTATGACCCATAAACAACTCACGGAAAATCATAAATCGTGATAATTTAAAACGAAAACATATTTACAAAAAACCGCTATATTTTTGCCTACAACAGCCTATGTCAGGAACTTGCGTAACTACCAACATTAAAAAGAAAAGGAGAACTTAGAACATACATCTCTTGTGTCATTAGAGTCGCTAGCTTCCATAAAGTACTTTTGCACTTGTTGAATCGAGCTGTTTAAAAAAAGGACAAAAGGGAAGGGGGGAAAGCAAGATCAATCATTGTAAAAACAGGGTGATAAGGTCAAAGTCCTATAACACATTTGCCATAAGGAAATCTCAGCCATGCAGTTCAGCATCAGAAGTTAATGATGCAACAGAAAGCATACATCTATCTAATAAATGCAGGCATAGAGATGTTTGAGTATTCACAGGAAGAAGTACATCAGTATATCGCATATTTTTCCTGGATGATAAAAGTAGCCATCATAATATAAGAACATTGTTGGATCCTAATATACCAATGCTAAAGATTATCATCTATTAGGAAATCAAGTTACTCCACTGTGTTGAGACTCGTAGCAGATACAGGCATACAGCATTATTTCCATCAACAGTTTGAAACCAATCCAGCTTCTTTCCGCATTATATCTAAGATAAGATAGCAATGAAGCTCACCAAGATAGACAATAGGCAAAGGCTACCACAGTGGAAAATGATCGTACAAAGTGCAGAAGTCGCTGCTTAACAGCCTGGCTTGCTTCTGAAGGTAAAATTATAGGATCCAATGCTCTGAAAAACAAATTTAACTATTACTACCAATTAATCGCCCAATGATACCTATATATTAAAAAGTGAAAAGAAAGAATGTTGAAACTAAGAATTCATGCTTTATGCACCTGCAAATAAGCAAAGCTCCAGTCCACAGTAGGATTGGTTGAACATATGAGGTCGCAAAAAAATATGTGCTACTCTTTTTCCAGTTGCCGCCATTTTTCTGGAGGGGAAAGGCAAGGAAAAAAGGAAGTCAAAAAAAGAAGAATTAATATATTGAAGTAACCAACTGTAAAAGAGATCTCATGGCAAGGCTATGAACATACATGGATAAAAACGCTCCAGCCGAGACGCATAAGTGGCAAAAGTCCCCATGCTAAAGCTATGACACCAATAGCTGGGATCAACTGATAGACAACCGACTTTGAAGATAAACTGTCACACACCCTGCATGCATGACCCAAATTTGAACAATTACAGTCCGCTACTTAATTTGAACATAATAGAAACCATAGCAGGAACAATGAAAGCAAGCACAAGACAGGTGGCTTTAATTTGAATCCCAATCTAGTACTAAATATCTCTCTCTTAGTATCTACCAAAAGAGCAAGAAAAAAGCTTGATGCACATTCATTGCAGTATTTACAAGCAACCAAGAAGACAGCTGCTAACATATGCAAGATCTTCAATCTCTAAGTCGTAGTCATGCTGCAACAATAATTCATTTCAGTATAGGAAATGAATCGGTAGGAATCGTGATAAGAAAAGAAACTACATTGCTCAGTTCTGCAGCGTGCAGCCTTCATTTCTTTGTCACATAAGCTACTAAGGACAAAAGAAATAGACAGAACAAACTGAAAACTATGGTTTGAATGAAGCTTGGCATCCCGCTTCATGTTAGAATGCAATGCCTCACAATCCTCATTCTCCAGGATATAAAAACTTAGATGGTAGAGTTTTGTATTCCGAGACCGTCATTACAAGATAGGCTAGCCCTGTATTTCTAAAGTACATTCCAATTGTAGTTCTCACAAAATAGACCCAAACTGAAGTTAAACTTATAAAAGCATCCACAAATGAGTTTTTAAGATGTGGTAGGCCAGTGGAAACAATTAAAATTTATTAAAAAACATAAATAAATAAATAAACGAGGAAGGTATAAGGACACTACACAACACTAGCATGAATACCTCTTCAAAACAGCAGGAGTGTTTTGCATTATAGAAGAAGCATTTCCTCCACTTGGTAAGAAAATAGATCTACAAAGGAACACCCTATGTTTGTTGGAGGCAGGGGCCTTTGTATTGATTCCTCTGCTTAAAATTTGAAGATTCCAAGCATCCTTTACCTGATTAAACAATATAGAGAGCTTTCAATCCTGAATATGCAGATGGCAGATTCATTAATCCATGAAAGAAATAAAAGAGGGTGCAGATGTTAACAGATTAGGATAACCAGTGTTTATCTCTAATTTCCCTTGGGGAGCTTCTCATAAACACATCGCAGATCCATGTAAGTAATACTTGCACTAAGACCTAGTTATTATTTGCTAAATTTTACAAATTTTTCAACATAGAAAACTTAATAATCCAGTACAAAACTATTTTATACTTTGGTAGGTAGTCTTATCGCATCATTCACTGAAACAGCAGCATTGGAGAAAGGAAATCGGCCAATCTGCATTATGGGCAGGAATATATATGTTTTAGAGACACAATCAGCGCGACAATGAGCTATTAGACATGGAATTTAAGACAAAGATAGCAACGTCAGATGATCAAACACCTTTCAAGATATTTGTACCTTTGGCTGGTATGGTAGTCCATAAGAACTGTAAATTCGGAATTCATAGGAAAAATGCAAAGAAGAAGCAACCACCATTCTTTCAACAAGACTATTCAAAACTTGTTAAATGCTATCAAGACTTGTAAAAATCAGCTCCTAGATTCAGCAGATAACCCAATGAAGTTCAGGCAAAGTGGACGTCAGTATAAGACTTCAGGGTACTACAACATCACACGACCTGCCATTAGAAAAAAAAACATAAAGTTAGTATTTTAAGGAAATGTAAACCACCAATAATAATAGTGCTTTGTATCATTATCCAGAGCAACCATAAACAACCGACAATCACAAGTAACCCCAGATGACAAATCCCAATAGAAAACTTGCAAGATCTTTCTTACAACTAAGGGCCTGTTCTCTTCGGCATAAATTGAACTGAATAGTGATATGAGTAAAAGTAATGTCCGGAGCTGAGCTGAACTGAAAATAAGTTGGGGAGAACATGCCTTTAACAATGTGTTTGGGAAAAAAAAGGGGGGAAGAAAAAGAAGGGGTAGGAAGAGAAAGGGAAACGAGGGAAGAAGGATGAGTTTTCCTTCCAAATCTCTCCATTGTTGGAGCGAGGAATTTCTAAAAAATTAATCCTTCCATTTCCCTCCCCTCCAAATCCCTCACCCCCTTACTTGGTACCAAACAATGGATTTTGGCTATCATTCTGCTTATAGTTTCTTGAGTAGGGGGATTTGGAGGGAAAATGAAGTTCCATTTTCACTTATTTGGATACAACCGGGGGAAAGGACGAGAAAGGAATTACAAGAGTTCATTCGTCTTCCCCTCCTAAGTCCTAATAAACGAAACCCTTCCAAAGTTCGAAAGTTTTGGAAGAAAAGTGCAAGTTCACTAGTTCAGTATTCCTTCAACTTCCTTTCCTCGCCCTTTCATCTCCTTTGCTCCCTTTACCTTTCTCTCTATCACTACTTGTCAAAAAAGTTAATCCCAATACGGGCGTGTACTCTCTTTGGTATAAAATAGTTGAATTGAACTGATATGTGAAAGTAAAAGTATTGCCAGAGGTGAACTGAATTGAATTGAATTGAAATTAAGCTGGGGAGAACAAACGCATCCTAGAATTAAGCATACCTTTTCTCTAATATCATAATTGTACCACAATGCAAGTAATTAAGGACATCAATTATATTCTATACCGTTATCCATGATATTGTTACCTTGATTCATTCACTTAAAACAATCAATCCTTATTAATCATCACCGAACCACTAGCTCAACAATTTTTCTCAATTGTAGTCTTCTAATTTTCAACACAAAACCTAAACTGCAATTTTAAAATTCTAATTGCAACTTAGAAGAACAGCCCAGAATTTCAAAACCTCCAAAAATTACATCTTTATTCTATAACTGAAGTAAGCAGTTCTTAAGGATAGAGATTCACAAGGTTTTATTCACTCTCTTTCGCAAACATCGCGTGCGTACAAGACTAGTTGCAATTAACTGGCTGATCCACACAATATTCGGTAAACCAGATAAAACAGCAACTAAAGAAAGCTCAAATTAAGCATAATCAGAGCTAATAACGAAATTAAAACACTAATTGATCAAAAAACATACATTTATGATTCTACTTCAATAATAACTAATTTAAACTGAATTATAAAAAGAATTAATAAAAAAAGAGAGCAACGAACTTGGAAATTAATGGAGGAGAGAAAGCAAACCAAATCCAAATCAACAGTTGCAATTTCGCTTTTTTGAGGAATTGCGGGTAAGAGAATAATACTCGTAAAAGTGATTCGAGAAAATATGGTAAAACGCGGCGTTCTGAGAATGTTAGGTGAATTTAGAGCATTATCTTTACTATTGCTTTTGTTTTTTTTAATGATTTGAGGTTGCTTACGTGGCTTCATTGGGTCCAAGTTCCAACCAACGGGAAGGATGTTTTCCTTTATTTCCCGCATCCTCTCAGCCGTTGTACAATGGGCCCACCTTTTTCTTCTTTTTTTTTTAGGCTGCTAAAGCAGAGGAAAGAAAAAGTTATAAAAAAAAAATAGGGGGAAATCGATGTCAATCATCAGTCAATGTACCATGTATGCACTTAGTTGGCGTAATGGTAAGTAGTCTCATCCCTTAAATAAGTAGTCAGATATACGATTTCTGACTTGCAAATTAAGTAATTAAAGTTGGGAGGAGTCTACCCATTAAGTTGACTTCAATACCTCGAGGGTAATTGCCCCTACTATCTATATGAGATACTCTTAACTAACACAAAAAAAATGTACTATCATGTATGTGCATAGGAGATGTAAATGATGAATTGGCTTTCTTCCGTGAAGGAATGTTAAACCCATGTGAATGTCGTGTACTCCTACTATGTAGAAACAAATTAGTGAATGGTCCAACATATTTGAGTTGTTTTATTATCCTACTCCCTTCAATCCATATTTCTTATAAATAAATGTTTCACTTTGCTACCTTCAAAGTACTATATTTGGCTTTTAATGTTTTTAATTACTTGCTAGTAAAAATATAATAGATTGATATTTAAAAACTACATATTAACATAAATCAAATAAGATTTTTCTATATTGTCTTTTTACTATACAATTGTGGAAATCATGGTTGAAGTAAATAGATTGATCTTAGAAGTATGAGTGTTGTAATAATTATGGAGCACGTGGAGCATATTTGATGAGAAAGAAACAATTATTGTGATCATTTTATATGTGTTGTCAATTTTAGGGCTGAGCATGGATTGGGTTGGTGCGGTTCGGAATGTAACCCAAACCAATCCATACAAAAACGGTTTGAGTTTTTCCTGAACTAAACCAAACCTCACTTTTTGCCAAACCAACCCAAACCGCACCACATAAAACAGTTTAGTGCAGTGCGGTTTGCGGTTTGCGGTTTTTCCCTATTTTTTATCTCAAAAAATATTTTATAATTTAAAATTATTGTTTTAGTTTATCGACTACAAACTCGCTATGAAAACATATAAATGAGCTACAAAAAAGCTAGATTATACCAAAAAATTATGAAGTTGCTAAAAAATATTACACTATTAAAGGTGCAAAATTGTTCTTACGTTGAATACATGTATGATACATGTCGTAACTATATAAACTAACACATAATTGTGTATTTAGCGGTCTATGGTGCGGTTTGGGTTTTAAAATAATAAACCAACCCCAAACCGCAAACCGCAAACTGCAGTTTAGTCAAAAGCACAACCTAACCCTTTTGTTGAGCCCATAAACCATACCAAACCGCACCAAAACTGTTTGGGTTGCGGTTTGGTGCGGTCCGACCCAAGTTTTGCTCAGCCCTAGTCAATTTAGAGTAAAACAAAGAAAGTATGTTTTGAACGGTGTTATATAGTCTATTTTGAACTCGTGATTAAAGTTTTATATAGCTTCCATATCTTAACACCAATAAAATAGGAAATAAGTCTCTTTGTTCATATTATGCATTCAAATTATTGAGGACTGTTACAAAACAAAGGGAAAGATAAGAGAGAGAGTAGAATTGATTATCTTATTCAACCACTAAAGGGGTATATATATACATAGGAACTAGGGTTTCCTTGGATCACAGAATATCCTAGAAGATATTTGGGGATGGATAATGGACATCCATATAATTATTTATAACACTCCCCCTTGAATTGCAAAGAGTACATAATCTTACGCTTCAGATGCTGCCTCATTAAAAACCTTTCCTTGGAAAACCCAGTGGGACAAAACCAAGGATAAGGAAAAAAGAGTGCAGCGCGTATTTACTCCCCCTAATGAATACATCACTTGAGATCTCTGAGACGACGCATCCCAATGTAGTGTGTTAGCTTCTCAAATACAGATGTTGGTAGTGCCTTGGTAAACAAATCTGCCAAATTCTCACTTGAGCTAATCTGCTCAACTTTAATATCTCCATTCTTCTGAAGGTCATGAGTGAAGAAGAATTTTGGTGCAATATGCTTTGTTCGATCGCCTTTGATGTACCCTTCCTTAAGTTGTGTAATGCATGCAGTGTTATCTTCATACAGGATAGTTGCAGCTTCATCTCCAGATGACAAACCACAGTTCTTACGTATGTGATGAATCATAGATCTTAACCATACACATTCACGACTAGCTTCATGGATTGCCAATATTTCTGAATGATTAGAAGAGGTAGCCGCAATAGTTTGTTTCATGGATCGCCAAGAGATGGCTGTACCACCATAGGTAAACACATATCCAGTTTGAGACTTACCATTATGAGGATCAGACATAAAACCTGCATCTGCAAAACCAATTAAATCTTTTTGGGATTGATAAGCGAAGAACAAACCCATATCCTTTGTGCCTTGGAGATAACGAAATACTTGTTTAACTCCATTCCAATGTCTTCGAGTTGGGCATGAGCTAAATCTTGCTAACAAATTTACAGAAAACGAAATATCAGGTCGGGTATGGCTAGCAAGATACATCAATGCCCCAATTGCACTTAGGTATGATACTTCAGGACCAAGTAAATCTTCATTATCTTCCCGGGGACGAAAAGGATCTTTATTTACCTCAAGTGCTCTTACAACCATTGGAGTAGTTATTGGATGTGACTTATCCATATAAAAACGCTTTAGCACCTTTTCTATATATGTGGACTGATGCACAAGGATTCCTTCTTTTAGGTGCTCAATTTGTAATCCCAAACAAAACTTCGTTTTTCCAAGGTCTTTCATCTCAAATTCTTTCTTCAAATAATCAACAGCAACTTGAATCTCTTCAGGAGTTCCAATGATATTCAAATCATCAACATATACTGCAATAATGACATAACCAGATCTAGACTTCTTAATGAAAATACATGGGCAAATAGGATCATTGTTATAGCCTTCTTTCAACAGATACTCGCTCAGGCGATTATACCACATGCGTCCAGATTGTTTCAATCCATATAGGGATCTATTCAGTTTAATTGAGTAATGTTCTCGAGAACTCAAATTAGCTGTCAGAGTAAATCCATCTGGGAGTTTCATATAAATGTTAGTATCAAGTGGGCCATACAAATAAGCTGTAACTACATCCATAAGGCGTAAATCAAGCCTTTCTCTTACTGCCAGACTTATCAAAAATCTAAATGTAGTTGCATCCACCACAGGAGAGTATGTCTCCTCATAATCAATACCAGGTCTTTGTGAGAATCCTTGTGCTACTAAACGCGCTTTATATCTTACAACTTCTCCCATTTCATTTCTTTTACGCACAAAGACCCATTTGTATCCCACTGGTTTCACACCTGCAGGTGTACGGACTGCTGGTCCAAATACTTTTCTTTTCGTTAGCGATTTCAATTCAGCATCAATCGCTTCTTTCCATTTTTCCCAATCATCTCTTTGTCTACATTCTTCTAGAGATTTTGGTTCATGATCCTCTTTATCATTCATAACATCTAGTGCTACATTGCATGCAAATACATCATCGACGTCGATTTGATTTCGATTCCATTTAATCCCAGACATGATGTAATCTATAGAGATTTCTTCATTTTCAGGTACCTGAGTTTCTTCTGAAACATTATTTTCATTCATGTCTAAGGTCTCTTCAGGAGATCTACCTAAAATAATTTGTTCCTCGATTTGGCCATCATCATTCTTTGCTCCTTTTTTCTTTCGAGGATTCTTATCTTTGGAACCGATTGGTCTACCACGCTTCATGCGTACATAAGACTCATTAGCAACTAGATTTGGTCCTTTCGGGACATCAATTTTAATTGGAGCATTTGCAGCTGGTATGTGTGACTTAGTCACTCTTTTGGGTCAGTAAATGCGTCTGGCAATTCATTGGCTAGACTTTGTAAATGAATAATCTTTTGAACTTCCAGTTCACATTGCTTAGTCCGAGGATCAAGATGAGCCAATGATAACTCTTTCCAATTAATTTCCTTTTCCAACTGTTTTATTTCTCCCCCTATTGTTGGAAAAACTGACTCGTCAAAATGACAATCTGCAAAACGAGCCGTAAATAGATCCCCAGTGGATGGTTCTAAATATTTAATTATTGATGGGGATTCAAATCCAACATAAATACCCAACCTTCTTTGGGGGCCCATCTTAGTTCGTTGTGGTGGAGCGATTGGAACATATACTGCACATCCAAAAGTTCTAAGATGGGAAATATTTGGTTCCTGACCATGAACCATTTGTGATGGGGAGATTTTATGATAACTTGTTGGCCTAATGTGAATTAGTGCTGCTGCATGTAAAATTGCATGTCCCCAAGCAATAATTGGGAGTTTCGACTTCATTAGTAATGGTCTTGCTATTAACTGGAGACGCTTAATCAAGGATTCCGCCAGACCATTTTGTGTGTGAACATGAGCTACAGGATGTTCAACATTTATCCCAATAGACATGCAATAGTCATTAAAAGATTGAGAAGTGAATTCACCAGCGTTGTCAAGACGAATAGTCTTGATTGGAAAATCTGGAAAATTTGCTCGCAATCGAATCAATTGAGCAAGTAATCTCGCAAACGCCAGGTTGCGAGAGGATAACAAGGATACTTGGGACCATCTAGTCGATGCATCAATTAGGACCATAAAGTATCTAAATGGCCCACACGAGGGATGTATAGGTCCGCATATATCTCCTTGAATTCTTTCCAGAAAATTGATTGATTCATAATTTATCTTGGCTGGTGATGGCTGAATTATTAATTTGCCAAGTGAGCATGCAGCGCATGAAAATTTATTATGAAGAATCTGCTGGCTCTTCAATGAATGTCCACATGAACTTTCAATTATCTTTCGCATCATAGTTGAACCGGGATGGCCTAGCCGGTCATGCCAAACAATAAAGTTATCTATAAACTTATGGTTTATTACAATATGTGTTTCAATTGCATTAATTTTTGTGTAGTACAAACCAGTGGAGAGTGCAGGCAACTTCTCCAAAACTTGTTTAGTATCTTGAGTTATATTGTTGATGTAAAGGTATTCATTATTTCCCTCACTTATTGTTTCAATATGATATCCATTTCGGCGAATATCCTTAAAACTCAATAGATTCCTTTGAGATTTAGGGGAATATAATGCATCAACAATTTCAAACTTTGTCCCATTTGGTAATAATATATTTGCTCTTCCGGAGCCTTCTATAATATTTGTACTACCAGAAATCGTACTCACACTACTTTCTTTCATTGTCAATTGAGAAAAATATATCCTGTCTTTTAGTATAGTATGAGTAGTTGCACTGTCTGCTAGGCATAAATCTCCGTTATTCATTGCTAACTTTCCTTGAGAGTTAATCATAATATTCTTCAAAGAAACAAAATAATTGTCAACAAATAGGTATATCATCCAAAAGTTTTAATTATTCAAAATAAATAACCAAACTCAAAATTAAATATCCAATAAAATAAACTATAAACGAGAAAATGTCCCATAAAGTATAAAAACCAAAGGAATTCAAAATAAAATAAACTAAAGAACAAAAATTAACATAAGCATAATAGTCTAATTAATAACATGAGTTGTGTGGCTAATTATTCCCTTCGGGGGTGGAGTAAAAATCAGATGCTTCCAAGTGGGTGGCATTGCCTGAATCAAAATCACCTTCGCCATCGTACACAAGATTGGTCTCTACTTTCTTTCCCTTTTGCTTCAATGATTGTTGATAAAGGTCAACAAGATGTTTTGGTGTACGACATATACGAGACCAGTGGCCTTTTCCTCCACAACGAAAGCATTCATTGGTAACATTATCATTTTTGTTTTTGTCTTGCTTGTTACCATCTCTATTATCCCACTTCTGGTGGGAATGCGAGTTTCTAAAATAACCACCCCGACCTCGGCCATATCCACGACCATTTCCGCGGCCACGACCACCACTACGACCACGACCACGACCATTGTTGTCATGGGATGTCACATTCGCTTCAGGGAATGGAGTAGAACCAGTTGGTCGTGATTCATGATTTTTCATTAAAAGCTCGTTGTTTTGCTCAGCCAAAAGGAGATGTTTATAAAGGCTAATGAATTTATCGTTCTTTGTGATGCTACTGTTTCTATCATCATGGTTTCTAGCTCTGATAAAATCCATGAATATATCAGGAAAGTAACTACCTAACGCCATAAACATAACGCTATCTCAAATTCTCAATCACACTACCATTCAAGTAGTAGAACTTTTGTAAAATTCCCAAAAATTGCGAGTCATACTCATAGAACAAACCAAATCGAAAAGGAAAATCCACGAAAAGGCAAAAACTTTTCGATTTGGTTTGTAGACTAATTGTAGTAGCAATACATCAATAAGGTTGTCCAGTCAACCTAATTAACTAAAATAAACGGTTTCAAACAAATACAAAGAAACTTGAGTCATCAATGACTACTCCAAATAATAGAATTTAGCAACACAAATTAAACCCATGAAAGTCGATTAGAAAGTCACTATACTATACTTCCGTTGAAACATATCAATGGCAGAGAATAATCGACATACCAACAAAGCAAAATTAAAATCAATGGCGGAGTATAAGACCAGAGTATAATCAACATACCAACAAAGCAAAATTGAAATCGGCAAATAAGTGATGTACTTTGCAATTCCATTAACAAAGGTAATTTTTTTTTTTTTTTTTTGAATGAGTAAACAACAAATCTGTAAACAAATTGGCAGAGTCGACTACTAGCAAGTGTAAATCAGAGTAGCCATAATAAAAAGATTGTCAATGAACTTACGGGGGTAAGAAAGTATTCATTGTCGGCTGGAGTTGGAGGACGAAGATTACCTCCTCATGATTGTTCATGAAAGTTTCTATATTGGCCTATATTAATATCTACAACCTGCAAAGCACTAAAATTTGGTGAGAAATAGGCTACTGAAATAAATTTAATTATGAAGTTGCAAAGGCGGCAACAGAGGATTAGGGATTAATAAAAAAATTTAGCAGGCGGCGTCGGTGTTTATTCTTGTTGTCTGCGAAGGCGGCGCGTTGGTTGGCTCCCGGGTTTGGTTGAAGCACGCTGAGCCGCAGAGGAGGAAATACGAGACGGCCGACGCCGGAGCAACGAAGGAAGGAAAAATTCCACGGAGGGAAACAATCCGACTCTTTGAGTCTCTATACGTAATTTAAAAAATATTCTTTGATTTTAAAGCTATGGTGCTGATAACGTGTTACAAAACAAAGGGAAAGATAAGAGAGAGAGTAGAATTGATTATCTTATTCAACCACTAAAGGGGTATATATATACATAGGAACTAGGGTTTCCTTGGATCACAGAATATCCTAGAAGATATTTGGGGATGGATAATGGACATCCATATAATTATTTATAACAAGGACAAATTTCTCTCTTTTTTATATGAAAAACAATAAGATATGAAGTAATTGAAAGATAAGTCTTTTTCATGTATACTAAACACGTGTTTGAGTCTCTTACATTGATAATAAGTTGATTGTATGAAGTTGATTGAAAGAGTGAAAATGTCATGTGCTTGATATACATATGTTGTCTATAAAGTTTCACAACTTTTTCTATGTAGAAGTTTAGCTCTTATACTTGTCAAGGCATATAGTCTTAAATGACAAGTTATTATCTACTTACCAGTTTTTATTTTATTATATAGGGTAGATGTAATAGGAGTTAGACAACCAACACTGTTATTATATTAAGAAAAGATAGGCAAAATCTCATCATCTTGCAAGAGTAACGTTGTTATAGAAAATTATTTGAGAAACTAAAGTAATGCCAAGAAGTAAGATTATCTACTTGATAATACTGCTTCAAGTGTCTATCTTTGTAATTTCGAAAAGAACATGCCAAGCTTTTGTGTTGGTCCCCTCCTCTTGAAGTTTACTAAAGTTAAATTTGATGATTCCAAATAGAATCACAACTTGTGGCTTTGTCATCAGAGACCATCTCAAGGAATTTAAAGTCATTGGAGCCTAGAAGGATAGTTGTAGTTGTAGTATCCTTCAAGCAGAAACTTGAGAAGTCTTATGGAAGATCTAGTGAGTGCTTCCTTTTTTAATGGTCAAAAGTTAATAGTTGGGCAAGATAACCTTGTTATTATCAATGGGGTTAATAAGTCTTGGGATGTCCCTGGGACTCGGGGAGATTAACTATTTGATTATTGATTCTCTTGTGGATGTGTGAAAATTTCAAGTTGTTGTCTTCAACATTTCTTCTGGGAGGCGAGCATGATTGCATATTACATGGCTAACAAAGGGCTTGGGATTTATTGCACATTTTTTCTTTTTCCGCCTAAAATGTCGGATATTGGTACTTATTTAGACAAGGTCATTGAAATTTTCAACCATTGAGGACGGTCAATGGTGTTCCTTCCCCCTAAACCTAACAACCAAACGAGGATGAAAGGCAAAAAGAGAGAGAATACATCAAAATTTCAACCAAACATAACTTATCCCGTCATATATTAACCTATATTATGGGTTTTAGGTCACACGAGACCATGGAAAGAAGGACAACAGATACCAAAAACTTATGCATTACCACTTGGCTAAACTCCATATACGACCACCAAAAGCTTGTAGCAAGTTGAGATTTTTCTTCCAGTTTTCTGATTTTTTCCAAACAAAATAAACTAAAACCCTTAAAATAAAAAGTAGTGCATATATTAAGCTACTAGATCTTGCATACTACCTCCGCTTTTTAATATTCACATCATTGAGAGCTTTTACGCTTTTCAACAATTTAAACGTTAAATATCTTTTGTTATACTTAAGAAAAATTGAAATAATGAATGTTAATAATCAACATACCGAGATGAATCTAACTAGATCCTACTTAATTATAACTTTCATTACATAGAAATCATAACTTTAATTATAAGAGACATGTGTAAACAGTGTCACAATGAGAAATGATGCGAGTATTAAAAAGGAGTAAATATTAAAGGGCGAGGAATAGCCTCTTCGCCTCTTGGATGGTGAAACTCAGGGGGCGTTTGGATTGGGGGTTTTAAGAAAGGGAAAGGGAATCAAAACCCTACGTTACCTTTACATGGTGTTTGGTTTATGTTTTTTTTCATTCCCTTACCCACTTTTGAGTTTTGGTTACCCTTACTTGATTCCCCACCCACCCCCAAGGTTTTGGATTCTCCCATATCCCTCTACACAACAACCGTCATTGACCAACGTTGACCACCATTTCTCCGCCACCACCAGTACACAGCCAACGGTAACCACCAACCCTGACACAAACCCACCATACCAAACCCTAAAACCACCCAAAACTGGCGACAAACAGTCCAGAAACAACAACCTCGTTGGCCGTCAACCACTAGCCCTGTTGAAAACAACCACTTCCCACCGAAAATACTTCATAAACCCACGAAAGCAACAAGCTCGCTGCCGAAAACCTCCCTTTAAACCCCTAAAACAGCAAGCTCCCCGCCAAAAACCACCCTTCAAACCCCGTCAACAACCAGCCCTCCATTGAAAACAACCAGATCCCACCGAAACCACCCTTCAAATCCCGAATACAACTAGCCCTAACCGGAAACAACCAGCCCAAACCCTAAAACCACCCTCTCCCAACCCAAAATCCATCACCAACCCTCCCTCCAAACCCTAAAACCACCAGATATCCGCCGAAAAGAGAAAACTTGGAGAGAATGCAAGTCTGAGAAGAAGGGGAGAGTAGCCAGCGAGAATGTGCGGTAGGGAGTCGCCGGAGAGAAAGGTAAAGGAAGAGTTGGGAGGGAGAGGTTAAACCCTTTCCTTTGTTTTACCAAACACTTCTTTTAATTTGAGGGATTTTATTTCCATTCCCCTCTTACACCTTTCTTGTTTCCTTTCCTCTCCCCTTCTCCAACCAAACGTCCCATGAAAGTAACCCCATAATCCCCTCCTCGTTGGGCCAAAGTCCAAACCCATACCTTAAACTATACCCATCAAGTCAACTCACGTGATATACTAGAAATGAACCGTTGAAAACTCACGTGACCACTCCTCCACATTTTTGAATTCGAACTAAAGCGCCTCCCCCTTCTCCATTATTTTATTTCGTCCCTCCCCAATTTTATCAAAACAAAATCAAAATAATCATACCCTTTTTTTCCCCTCGTTCATATTTTCAAATTCATTTCGAAATCTGTATACCTCTCTCCCATTCGCCGTTCTCTAATTCTCTCTCTCTCCTCAGCTCAACCTTCCATCTTCAATGTTCATCATCTTCTTCCTCATTTCACCTTCACATTTGCCCTAATTTCTCTCAATAATCTCCACGTTAATTTCTCCACATTTTTTGTTCCGATTTCAATGGAGTTTAACGGCGACAAAGAGTGCGTTCGCGTCGCTGTTAATGTCCGTCCGTTAATTACGCCGGAACTTCTTATCGGTTGCACAGATTGCATTACTGTTTTCCCCGGCGAACCTCAGGTCAATTTTTATCCCTATTTGATTTCATTTACTGTATTTAATGCTGTAATTTTAGTTTGATTTTATGTTTTTATGAAATTAGGTTCAAATCGGCTCTCATTCATTCACATTTGATTACGTTTTCGGTAATGGAGGTACTCCTTGTTCTCGAATTTTCGATGAATGTGTTGCTCCGTTAGTTGATGCTTTATTTAAAGGATATAATGGAACTGTTCTCGCTTACGGACAGGTTAGTTTCGATTTTAGCTGATTTTCGCCGTTAACGATTCGAATTTGCGTATTATAAGACTATTTTGAGGTTTTGGATAGTTGATTGGGTGTATTTTAGCTGTTTTTCGCCGTTAACGATTCGAATTTGCGTATTATAAGATGTTTTGAGGTTTTGGATAGTTGATTCGGTGTGTTTTAGCTGTTTTTCGCCGTTAACGATTCGAATTTGCGTATTATAAGACTGTTTTGAGGTTTTGGATAGTTGATTGGGTGTATTTTAGCTGGTTAAAGCCTTAATTGTGCATAATGATATGTAGACGGGTTCGGGGAAAACATTTACTATGGGAACGAACTATAACGGAGAAGATGATGCTGGAGGTATTATTCCTCGAGTTATGCAGACGATTTTTTCAAGAGTCGAGGCCTCGAGGAGTACTACTGAGTTTCTTATTCGTGTGTCGTTTATTGAGGTAATTGGAGTAGTGGTTGATTTGTTTTTGTAATTGTAGTTTCTGCAATGGAGTAAGGAATTGTTGTTTTTGATGTTGGAATTTATCAGATATTTAAAGAGGAGGTGTTCGATCTTCTTGATCCGAATCCGCCTGCAGTGTCCAAAGGTGAAACGGCGAAACCTAGTGGGCCTTCTAGAGCTCCCATACAAATTAGGGAAACGGTAAATGGCGGTATTACTCTGGCTGGTGTCACAGAGGCGGAGGTTAGGACAAAGGAGGAGATGGCATCGTACTTGACGCGTGGTTCTTTTGCTCGTGCTACTGGTAGCACGAACATGAATAGCCAATCGAGGTATTTGAACTCTTATGGAAGAGTTTATGATTGAATCTTTTCTTGTATGGCATTGTTGAGATTATTCCACACCGTATTTACTGTTATTGTTAACCCCCTCATTTCCCCTAACTGATCTGAATAGTAAACATTACTTGGAGAAATAGTTGTTTGGATTACTTGATCTTCTTTTGCTCCATAACTGTTCTTTGACTTGTTATATCTCCAATCCTCAATCTATAATTAGCTGCTGCTTCGTGTATAATTCGTTGTTAAAAATGACATTTCTCATGAAAACGTTTGCCTTTGTTTTAGTCGATCCCATGCAATTTTCACAATAGCTATGGAGCAGAAGAAGATCACTAGATGTTCAGAAGGATCAAATGGTGACACCGGTGATGATATTTTAAGCGCAAAGCTTCACTTGGTGGACCTTGCTGGTTCTGAACGAGCCAAACGGACAGGTGCAGATGGAATGCGTCTAAAGGAAGGTACAAGTAATCCATTTCCTTTTCATTTCACTGCACTGAGATAATAGAGTAATATTACTGATCAAATTGTCTTTTGCCATCGTTTCTTTTTCTCTTTAGGTATTCACATCAACAAAGGTTTACTATCCCTTGGGAATGTGATTAGTGCACTTGGGGATGAAAAGAAAAGGAAAGAGGGAGGGCATGTTCCATACCGTGATAGCAAGCTCACACGCTTATTACAGGTAGATACTAAGTATCCTGTCACAAGTCAAAACTCAGATGTCGGCAATTTCCTGAATTCTTTAAATTTTGGCTCAGGATTCTGAAATAATATTCTGATCACCCTTGATTTCCTTGTCATTAGAATGTGCTCGGATATTTTTGATGTACTTCTGTAGTCGATTGCCATTTCTGCTCTTGTATTTGCGTAATTATGTCTGTATCTTATTCATGATTCTACATTTTTACTTTATTGTTTATGTTTTGCTGGTTGTTATGTCACATTATCAGGATTCGCTGGGAGGAAACAGCAAAACCGTAATGATTGGTATGTTGGTCTTCTATTGCCTTTCTGTTTAATAAACCACACAAAGCTGAACCAAATCCATAACTTTGCTGATTAGATTAATAATAAGGTTTTTGATTCTTCGTTCCAGCTTGTGTTAGCCCTGCAGATACTAATGCAGAGGAAACACTCAATACTCTGAAGTATGCAAATCGTGCTCGTAATATTCAGAATAAGGCAGTCGTAAGTTTTGTTTTTATTTGCATCCTTGTTTTCTTTAATATCTCAGATTTCCTTACAGTTACTTCATCTTGCAGGTAAACCGTGATCCTGTTGCAGCGCAGATGCAAAAAATGCGCAGTCAAATTGAGCAGCTTCAGACAGAACTGCTTTTTTACCGTGGTGACTCTAGTGTGTCTTTTGATGAGCTACAGGTACTGCACGTCTTACGTGATAGAGCCATTACCATGTTCCTTACACTATGACAACAATATTTATGCATTCTCTTTCGGAATATCCAGATTTTGAAGCATAAAATAGCATTGCTTGAAGCAAGCAACGCCGAGCTGCAACGTGAACTAAAAGATCGTAGCGTTAGTTGTGAGCATCTAGCTCAGCGCGCTCTGGATGCTCAGGTTTGTCTTACACGTAACACTTGAAACTGAAGCATATTTGGTAGTTTATCATTTAGATGATGTGCATCTCTTGGTTTCAGGTTGAAAAAGATCAACTGATCATGAAACTCGAAGCAGCAAGGAATGGGAAGTCTTGGGATGAGATTGAATCTCTGGGAAAACAGGCACGGATATCTTGTTTTATGTTAGAGTGACCTTTAATTTGTTTTTGTCAAGCATAGTGTTTTTTAACGAGGTACCTCAATATGTTACAGGAAATGGATTTGGTGAAGAGTTACTTGTCAAAAATTCAAGAATTAGAGGGAGAGTTGGTGCGACTACAAAATTTGAATAACATGAAGCGCTGTAACTTTCCTGATTCCTTTGACTCAGACGACGAAGTTCTACCCTCAAAGAGTAATTACTTAGCCAATCTCAGTGAGGACTCATCTGGTTCTGATGCAAAAGAAACGGCTGGTAAGTTCTTCTATCTATGTTTAAACAAGTTGTATGCAGTTTAATTGAAAGTCTGTCAAGTTATCTTACCTATTTGATGATAAAGTTGGTCTCTTAGCTATGTAAAAGTTGTATATTTCAAACACGGAAGGCATTACTTTTGTTCAGGTGATGAGCTTCAAGAAAAAGAGTTAGAGCATTCCTCTCTACAAGAAAAATTAGACATGGAACTAAAAGAATTAGACAAAAAACTGCAACAAAAAGAGGTATAGTTGTTTGCATCCTTTTCCCTTTATTCTTAGTGTATGTGTAATATTTTTTGGGGTTTGGTCTAGAAAATTTGAATGGAAAGGTTTAATTAGAAGAATCTCATGTAGTGCTTCCACTTTGTATTTGTGTTTTCATGTGCTAACAATTCTCTTTGCTAATGCTAATTAGGCTGAGATGAAGCGGTTTGCAGGATCTGAATCTTCTGTTCTGAAACAACATTATGAAAAGAAAGTTCTCGAGTTGGAACATGAAAAAAAAGCATTGCAGGTTAGTATGGATTATTAATTGTCATTTATTATGCAATTTTTATTTGTAAATACCTTATTTGTCAAGGTTTTTGAGAAAAAAAAAACATAATTATTTTTAAAAAAAAACATAATTATTTTTTTTAAAAAAACATAATTATTTTTTTTAAAAAAACTTTATATGGCATTATACATCAAATATACACATTATTGTTAAAATGGCCAATTTGTGTTTTTGACTCTGCCTTTTTCCCTCCCTTTTTGTGCGTCAGATTTAGGTCTAAAAATTTGGGTAAAAATATGCATGACTTCCACACGCAATTGTGGAGGAATAAATAGACCCGAAAATTCTTCTTTTGGCTGAAATATGACCTTAAAGTGTGTAATTTAATACTACCTCCGTTGCGCAATACATGCAACGTTGGAAGTTGGCACATTGACCAAGGAAGGGAAGAGAAAGAGTGCAAATTGCCTTTATTACCCATGTGATAAAGAATAAAGTAGTTTATATGTGAGTGGAAAAGTAGGGATACAAATGTCTTTTTAGCTAAAAAGACTAATTATTAAAGGTAATATTTCGTATATTGTAAAACGGAGGTGTAATCTCTCAATTTTTTTCAAAGGTGTTTTTCACAAAAATCGTAAGAAATAAGGTATTTTTTTTGTCAACTTTGTTGAATCATATGTCTGAGTCCTCATCTTCATGTGATGACAGAAAGAAATTGAGGGCTTGCGGCATAAACTTGGCAGTATTTCTTCAACATCGGATGATGGTGCTCAAAGACTCAAGGAAGAATACCTTCAGAAGCTAAATGTTCTTGAAGCACAGGTTAGTTCTGTAGCTTATAAATGTTGTTATAATTTGAATTGTGTTTCAGCTAAGTTAGAATTACCTCTTTCAGGTTTCTGAGCTAAAAAAGAAACAAGAAGCTCAAGCTCAAATTTTGAGACAAAAACAGAAGAGTGATGATGCAGCAAAGAGGTTGCAGGATGAGATACACCGTATAAAGACTCAGAAGGTTTGTTGATGGTTTAGGTTTACAAAATAAGTATGTAACTTAGAAATTAGAGGCTCCTGTATTTCCAAAAGTTTCAGTCACCATGTCTTTTCCTCTGTTTTCTGAACATGGCGCCCATTACAGGTTCAATTGCAAAATAAAATTAAGCAAGAGTCCGAGCAATTTAGGTTGTGGAAGGCATCGCGGGAAAAAGAAGTCCTTCAGGTATACGAACATTAGTCGTTTATGTCTGAGTCCATCGTGTGGTGGATTGCCTTTTATTTATTTCCTCAACATCATTTAAGGTTTGTTTAAGAGTTTCATTTTGGTTTATTTTTGAATGTGACTAGTGGGGTATTTCTGATTTCTTTTTCCATTTCTGGAATGATGAGGCTCGAGGTCAATAAGTCCAATAACAAACAGGAGATTTAAAATTTTTGGGTTTTCTTGTTGAACCAAGTTATTTTCGCAGCCTGCAAATGTTTCTATCAAGTTAATGAGTAAATGAATCTACAAAGTGAACTTATTGTATTTTGTGTTTTTATTTTGTACTTCCCTCTACCAGGGTCGTTGCATTTTTCTTGTTCTATCTGGGTTTGAAACTTTATAAATTTGAGAAAGGTACTAATTCAGTTTTATGACACACTTATTGCCCCACAGCTTAAGAAAGAGGGAAGGAGGAATGAGTATGAAATGCACAAATTACTGGCATTGAATCAGAGGCAAAAGATGGTAACTTGAACTTCTCTTCCTCTGCATGGATGTTGGAATAATCTTGTCTAAGTGCGTTTCTTCATGGCAGGTTTTGCAGCGTAAGACTGAAGAGGCATCCATGGCGACCAAACGACTGAAAGAACTCCTTGAGTCTCGAAAAGCTGGCGCTCGTGACGTTTCTGGTGAGACTAAGTGCTTGAGTATCATGTTTTACATCTATGACTTAATAGTTTTCAAACTTGTGCTCAACTCTTTATTCCTCTGTTTAATATCATGCAGCTGCTGGTAATGCCAATGGTCACGGGGCTCAGGTGAGCTTACTATGGATATTAAGACGTCCTTTTCCCATCCTTGATGTTTTTATTGGGTTGATTTTCATTCTTTGAACAACTTTTGGCCATTAAGAATGCTGCTGACATGTTTCTTTTATTAAGGCATTAATGCAAGGAGTTGAGCATGAGCTTGAAGTCACAGTGCGTGTGCATGAAGTTCGCTCTCAATATGAGCGCCAAATGGAAGAGTGAGTTCTTTAAAAAAAATTATGGTTGGCAAATCTGTTTGACATACTTTTAGTTACTTATGCCAAACTACTGTAATTTGCCTATGAATTTACGTATCTTGAACTGATGTTTTTTTTGTATTCCTTCATTGGGTCGTTGTCTGTTGGGTTCTTGGATTCCTTGTTGCTAGACATATCACTTTCTGTTACTCATACATCACTGTGGAACTCAGTAAATTCTGTAATAGAAGTTCTTATGATCAACTCTTTCATTCGAGGAGCTATAAAGCAAGGGATGCTTTTTTTTTTGTTGCTGTTTCTTGCATTGCTTTGCGGTTTCTGAGACTTCCAATTATTGGTGTTTCGCTAGGTCTTGGTTGCATCTTTTTCCTTTTGTGAGTGTGTGTGTGTGTGTTGGGGAGGGGGGGGGTGTGTGTAAATTGTTGTCTGTTAGAATATGTAGCTGCAAATGTCGGAGTTTTTGCTGATAGAACTGCGAAAGGTCACGTTGGTCCTTTGAAATCCTATTCAGATTATATTGCTAGCACATTTGACATGAGTAAACATATTTTGGTATTCCAGGAGAACCAGGATGGCACAAGAGATTGCAAAACTGAAGGAAGAAGCAGAATTGCTAAGGCAGAATAATTTGAGGTGCACAATTATTCTGTTTGGCTTTAAGATATGTTTAACGATTTTTGGTACTTCCCTCTGTCATGTAATCAACACTTCCTAACTTTTTTTATGCATGGTTTTATGCAGTGAATGTCCTGAAACCATGTCCCCCGGTGCAAGAAACTCGAGGATTTTTGCTCTAGAAAATATGCTTGCAACTTCTTCTAGCACTTTAGTCTCAATGGCTTCGCATTTATCGGAGGCAGAAGAACGTGAACGCGTCTTTAGTGGTAGAGGACGTTGGAACCAAGTTCGCTCTCTTGCTGAAGCAAAAAATTTAATGAATTTTCTATTCAATTTGGCTTCATCCTCCAGGTACTGATTCCAATTAAGTTAGTGATAATTTTTTGAACATATATTTGTTTTTCTTTCTTATGCAAGAAAAATTGCTTACGTATTCCATTAGATCTATTAGTACGAACTTTCTTGATCGCAATGTTAGTATCAACAATCCTTGATTTGTCCCATGACTAATTCCATGGTTTCGCTTGAAGATGCATGCTACGTGATAGGGAACTTGATTGCAGAGAGAAGGACTCTGAGATAAAGGACTTGAAAGAAAAGGTCGTCAAGCTTAATGGTTTCATTAGACAAATGGAAAAACAAAATGCAGAACTCAAGCAGCAGATGCAGCAGGTGCATACCTCTTTCGAAACAGATTCGCATGATTTCCTTTAAAAGCTGAAAATTTGGGCATTAGGTTTGAACAAGTTGTTTTCATTTTCTTGCTGATGTTAGGTAGTTGCAGTTTTTGGTGGAGTACGAACATATGACCTGCGACAGGTATAACAAGTTCTTTTAATCTTATATCTTGTGCTTTCATATGCTCGGCATATTTGCTACTATGAAAATGCCGAGTACTAAATGGAAACAAACTGGTCATTTGACAATACATCTCTTCTTGACTGTTTTAGGGTCCTAGAAGCTCTGGATTGTACAAATTTTCTGGTAACAATTCGGAGCTGTTGGAAGACATGGATACATCTGAATCAGAGCACTCTCACTCTGGCGAGGAGTCTGCTGAAGATGATTGGGTAAATCCCATGTTTATAGTAAAGAAAAGGAATTCTAGGAAGGGAGGCCGATCAGGTTCTGAATCTCAGTCATTGGACACTGATGGTGATGGAAGTCTAAAGAGAGAGGACTCAGTTGATACTGTCAGTTCAATAAAAGAGAATTCAACAACTGCTGTTTGCTGCTCATGTAGCAAAAATTCATTTTGCAAGACCATGAAATGTGAGTGTCGTGCCTCTGGAGGAAGCTGCTCATCATCCTGTGGCTGCTCCACGAATAAATGCAGTAATAGAGAAGGTCAAAAGCTTGATATAGGACAGCAAAAAAGTAACATGTTTCATGATGAAGCAGAGCACGATCACAATCTTGCCTCCCAAGGCGCAACATTACTTCAGAGTGCACTAGGTGATATGCCCACTAAGCAACATGAAGAAAATGGTGCCCAGAGGAAGCCTTTAGCTGACATTGGAAATACAGCTGTATGTTCATTCTCGCTACATCATCTTTCTTTGATATAGTATGAAAATCTATTTGTATCCTCATTGCATTGGTAATCTGAAATTATTGCAGGGAAAATCAAATGCACCAAAACCAGTCAAGCGGAAAAACTGGCGGAAATCCACCATTCAGCTTGTTCCTGTAGCCCCAGCTTCAGCACAAGACGGGGGTGTAGAGCTAATGGAAAAGGCAGACAGCAAAGCAGTTGAGGATGTAGAAGCTGGTAAAAAGGTTGAGTGCAGTACAGCAGAAGCAAATATCCCATTGAAATTACCAAGGGCCATGCGTTCTGCTTCCGCAAACAGCAGCAACCTTTTGAGAGTCAAGAACTCTGAACATAGAGAAGAACCTGTTGTACATAAGGAGCCTGGTGAACCTGCTCGGAGAAGTCCTCTGCGGAGACCAAAGAAAACTGAGGAAAAAGAAAATTTCGGTCTATAACCCTGTGATTTCTTAACTTAATCTAGGTAACCTGTAGAGATTTTGAAAATTGATTTTATCACTAGCTGGCTTCCTAGGAAGAGTTTAGAAGAGGATCGATCGATCCCGGTACAAGTTGGCAATTCTTTTGTTTTTTATTTAATGGACGAGGTAACCGTGAGTGGGTTAAGAGAAGTCACTTGTCCTTGGATAGGTAAGTTTTATTTCCATGGCCTAGGTTGGTGTCACCTACGATTGTTGTTTTGCTTACATTGCTGGGATGGAGCAAACTGGAGGTTTGTTTAGTAACCTTACTGTTGTAATTACAATACTATTCACAGAAAAAAGTCTGCTTTCTCTTCATTGTTTAGCACAGAAAATCGTGTTCCACTTTTTGTCATAGTAGAAAGTCAAATGTAGAGGCTCTTCTTAATCTGAAAAAGCTCTACACTTCTGGAAAAAAAAAGGAATATGAGAGTCTATGTCTTCACAATTTAGGGCGAGGGATGTATTCAAGTGCACAGAATTAACATTGCTAGTAAACTGACAGGATGCAAGCGCCTATTTCTGGTATGTTTGGCAATTTGACTTTAACTCGACCATAGGCTGATTTTTAGAGGCTTTAAGCACACTATGATTTCTGATTATATATGTTGAATCGAGGGCGTTATGACCCGATCGTAGGCTTATTGGCTATGATTGTTCGACTCTAGACCTAGATATTGTTAGTTATTCAACCCTTTTGATTGGTATAAGTATGGTGGACCGAACTAATGTCCTAGTCTTTTAATTCATAGTTAAATTTCAGCTTGATTCTGCTTTCATTAGTTTAATTAGTAGTTCAGGTGTTTTTTTCCTGATTTTGTCTAGAGTAGCTTTTTAATCTAATATTGACTTTGAAAATCCGTCTCCTTATGGATTTGACCCGTACTTGCAAGAGTCCGCTAACAACAGACACCGTGCACTTGCGGTATTACATTTAAAACACATTACCTATGCAATTCGGATTGATATTACTATAATTGTTGTAAGTATTATGTAATAGAGAAAGTATCATTACTTGGTAGACGTGGCTAATATATACACAAGTAATACAACAAATTCTCTTGCAGTAAATTTATCAAAATCCTATCCATATAGTGTTCACAACATGAATCTGTTAAATGTCAACCAAACGTCCTATATACTTTAGAAACTTGTATTATATCTATAACCCACCTCCTAGGCAACTACACAGTGCTTATGCTTGTAATTCGTCGTGTGGCATCTTTCATACTCCGTCGTCAGTGGTCTCATATGGTCATATGGAATGGGACGGGGTGCGCTGGCATGACAAGGCACTCTACCCAACAAACAAGGCATGTAAACCGCTCTATAAATTTCGGAAATACAATAATTATTTTCAAAAATAAAAGATCATATTCATAGATTTTTATCTAGATTTATAAAATATAAAAAATGTTTTTTCTTTAATCTTTGCTATTGAAAAATAGTAATATGCATTATCTTACGTGTCAAAATGGTTGGTGATAATTCATCCTTCGCTTAGAAGTTGTGGTGGGGCATTTCTCAAACGTCCGCTGTCTCACTTCTTCTTGCTTCTCTACTCGTAGTCTTCCCCACAAGTGGCCACACCAAAATCCAACATTACAATCCTTGTATTATAGGGTGGTATATATATGGACAAGGGGCTTAAGTTACCACATTATTTCACTATATCACCCCAACATTAAGCAAATTAGCCGCCATATTTTACAAAAATGAAGAAACCAACTGGAAATGGAGAGGGACAGGACTAGTCATATAATACAGAACTCCACACCCTTAACATCTTCCTTCCACTTACAATATTTTTCTTATCCTCAAACACCCAAAAAGTAAGGATAGCCATGGCATTAACAACAACTGCTCTAGTAATGGACATTGCAGCAGAATTATCAGCTTCAGCAATAAAGAGTGTAATCAAGTTGGTGGCAGCTCGGAACTTCGAGGGACTACAGAACTCGTCGTTGGACTACACGAAACCACTGCAAAAGCTGAAGAAAAAGACAGTGGACATTCAGAAATTTCTGGAAGATTTTGGGTGGGGAATGAAGACTGAGAATGAAGAGTTAGGACTTGTGTATAATTGGATACAAGAACTGAGGGATGTTGTTTATCTTGTTGATGAAGTCATGGATGACTACGCCCAAGAAATGCATCGAAAAACGAAGCTGAGTGTAGGGAGGCGAGTCCAAGGCAAGCTTAACAACTTAACAATCAAAGGCGGATTCCATGTGGCAATGTCTAGAAAGGTTGATGAAATCCTTTACATGCTCGATGAGCTCGACAAGAAGGCTAAAGATATCGGTCTCAATCGTGTAGACATTGCAAGAAGAGCATCAGCAACCCGTTGTGTTGATCATGCTAGTTATTATTATTGTCCAAGTGACTTGGATCAAGTTCGAAAGCATGCTGCTGCAAGTGCTTCTGAATTTTTTGGGAGGAAGGTTGATGAAAAGAAGTTAGTAGAAGTGATTTGTAATCCCACCTACGACGAAGTTGACTTATCTATCATTTCCATTGTTGGCATCGGAGGTATATATACATGGTTCCCATTTTCTTTCATTAAACACTACTCCACATATTATGCAATCTTTTCAGTCCAATTAAAACAATGATATTCAGTCAATAAAAAGTTTTGTTCGGTAAACAATAATTGGCAATAGATTGTGATGTTACATGTAATCCCACCAATCTTACATGTGATGTTAGTGAACATCTCAATATGTAGTTTCAAATTATCAAGTTATCGTAATTCTTACTATAAGAGTGATGAAAAAGGTGGAGATGTGTCTAAAATTACTAAGTTGAGTATTTGAGAATTTTGTGGATGGCCATCCTTAATGTATACTCGTATTAATCAACAGGACTTGGCAAGACAACATTAGCAAAACGTGTATATGATCATAAGGAAGTTGACAGATACTTTGGTAGGAAAAAAGCTTGGATATGCGTATTCAAGAATTTCGTAGTCGAAAGATTTTTGAAGGAAATGGTTGAATCACTAACATTAAGCAAATGTGAGTTGACCAACGCTGGTGCACTGATCAAAAAGCTCGAAACAGAATTGAAGGGGAAGAAATTCTTGCTCGTACTTGATGATGTGTGGAACGTCAAAATAGAGTTGTGGAATTCTTTTAAAAACGAATTGCAACGAATTGGGAATTTACCAGGAAGTGTGATTTTGATCACCACTCGTAGCAAAGAAGTTGCGAAGACAGCAGGATCTGTATATGCGCACGCGTTGGGAGGATTATCAGAAGATGATAGTTGGGCCTTATTGAAGGATCAAGCTTTTAGTAATAGGCAATTGTCATTGCCAAATGCTACTTCTTTTGAGGAAGATGGGAGAAAGATCATCGAGAAGTGTAAGGGCGTACCTTTGGCAATACAAGTGCTGGGAAGCTTATTGAAAACAAAGAAGCATCTGTCTCAGTGGAAATCAATAGAGAAGAGTGAACTGTGGAGTTTACAACAAGATAATCAGAACAACATCATTTCTTCATTATTGTTAAGCTTCAATCATTTACCTTCTCCAGCTTTGAAACAATGTTTCGCGCACTGTGCAATCTTTCCAAAAGGCAGTTTGATGCAGAAAGGTCAGTTAATTTCTCTTTGGTTAAGTCAAGGCATCATTCTTGAACATGAAACAAGCAGTTCGACGGAGTTAACCACAGGTGATACTTGCATTCAGATTTTGTTGAGTAATTCCTTGTTAGAAGAAATAGAAGATGATGAAAACAATGAAATTGTGTGCTTCATGATGCACGATTTAGTGCATGATCTTGCACACTACGTTTTGCAAAATGAGTTGTTAGTGTGGAAGGAAGAAGCTCAACAGTTCAATAAACCTTGCAGCTATCGCCATTTAATTTTCAACTTTGAAAAATATGCCCTAGCTATGGGAACTCCTAGTGAAGTGATGGTACAGATAATACAGAAGTTACGAACAGTGAGTGTTTGGAGTGGTATGCTGAAGTTTGATTTGTTGACAAGTGCAACATACTTGCGCACATTGATCATGGCATATATTGAGCTAACTGAAGTTCCACCTTCCATTGAGAATTTGGAACATCTAAGATATCTTGACCTGTCTGGCAATAAAATCCAAACATTACCAGAATCAGTCTGTAAACTTTACCAACTTCAAACACTTAGACTCCTGCAATGTGATTATCTAAAAAAGCTACCTAGAGAATTGCATACGTTGCTCAACTTGAGACACATCTTGACATCAAATTCTGTGTTCGCAACAAAAGGATCATTACAAGAGTTAACAAGCCTACAGACCTTGCCTCCACTTGCGTTGCGCGCTAGCGCAGGATGGACAATTCGTGAGCTGAAAAACATGCAGGCTCTTATGGGTGAGATATGCATCAAACACCTTGAATATGTCAAGGGCAAGAGTGAAGCAAGAGCAGCAGGCCTTTTGAGTAAGAAGAAGATTATGAAATTAAAGTTGATGTGGGGTCAAATTGAAAGTAGAGTTGATGTTGGAAATAATGATGAGGATGTTTTGGATGGTCTTGAGCCTCATCCATACATCAATCATTGAATGTAACACATTTCAAAGGCGATAAGTTTCCTCCCTGGATGAAGGCAATGGTTGTTAAAGAAAGGGTACTCGGAAATCTTAAAGAAAGGGTATTTGAAAATCTCCGAGTGGTGGAACTATGTTATTGTTACAGGTGCCAACATCTTCCAACACTTGGCCATTTATGCTCTCTTGAGATTCTGAAGTTGGAAAACTTCGATTCTCTGGAATGCATAGGCAAAGAATTCTACCGAGGAGACCAAAATACTACACAAGTAATATTCTTTCCGGCTCTAAAACGTCTTCAAATGTATTGTTTGCATAAGCTCATGACATGGGAGTCACCACCTGAGGCCGAGATATCAGCAACTGCATTTCCTTGTCTTGAAATTTTAGAGATAAAAAGTTGCTCAAATCTGAAAACAATACCAGCCTTGAAATTTCCATCACTTCGACATCTAAGTTTTGAAGATGTGGGTGGTACTCAACCCTTGGACATTATCAAATATAACCATGGTCTCAACTCGCTCAAAGTGTCCAAGATGTCGGAAATCATAAGCCTACCTCAGGAGCTGCTGTCAAATGGTACCAACTTGCAAATACTGGAGATTCAAGACTGTGACAATCTAGAGTCTTTACCTACTGGGATGCAACAACCCTTTGTATCTCTTAAAAAGCTGAAAATAAGCAACTGTCGAGCCTTGAGTTCTTTACCAGAGATCTATTCCACGGTGCGTTTCTCTACACGAATTAGTCATTGAAGGGTGTGAGCGTTTAAGAAGGATCCCGACTAGTCTGACACAATGCACATCATTAGAGCACTTGTGGGTGAAGAACTGTCCAGATGTGCAGAATCCTGTTCCAGATATCAACAACTTGCAGGGGCTTCTGGAGTTAACATTAGTTAAATCAGGAAAGTTGATGACTTCTGTGCTACAATACATTATTCCTTATCTCCATTGCCTTCAGAAATTGGATATTGGCGCGTTTGAAGGTGACAAAGAATGCAGTAACTACTTCTCTGATATGACCGAACCCCTTGGTAGTCGAACACTTAGACGTCTAATGCAGTAACTACTAACTACCATGCGCCGTCTTACTCGTTTACGTACTCTGCATATTTATGAATGCTCACTTATGAAAAGATATCAAAAAGGCAGTGAGCCTGAATGGGCCAAAAATCTCACATTTTTCCATTCTTAGATGATTACCTGGATGTCAAAGATGAGTGTGAAGAACTTAATAGAAGGATAAACTTTCAAAAGGAATTGCTGACTTTTTCAGGTACAATTATATATGTTACTGCACTAATTAAAATCCCTACTCTTTTTGAATGGGGAGTTGCAGAGTAATAACAAAGTTGAGTGTTAAGTTTTAGCCTATTAGCTGTCCTTATTTTAGATAGTCCATTGTTCAACTTACCTTGACTTATGTTGGAGATAATAGTTTCTTATAAGTTCAGATAGGTAAAGTGCTAAGAATAAGTTCCAAGAAGTCCAGATAACTTATAATAGTATTGAGGATGTATTAGCGCGGCCTAAGTGATTCATGCTAGCTACTTGCTTCCTTCTGCTTTGAATGATGCTGATTATGTAAAACCCAACATCTTAATTTTATTTCTTTTGTTGGTACTTAACTTACAGCATATCACCGGACGGTAGCTGTTGATTGCAAGAGGAACTGCGACAGCGAGGAAGGTATTCCGGAATATTAACCGAGGCTGTGACCTGAAGGAACTGATCTTTTACTGATGTCTACAGGATTACAGACTTTGACATTTCAATTATTAGTTCCTTTTTAATTGTAATTTTGTATCTATTCTCATCAGTGGCGGACCCAGGAATTCTAACTTGGGGGGACAAATTTGAATATTCAATAATTATCAAGAATATAAATAACAAAATTTGATCAAATAAATTGTTTAATACTTGAAATCTTGCACAAAATATTAAAAATGTATTTATGAAGCATAAGAGAAGTTGTACAAAGAACTAATATTCTATTTGTAACTCCCAACTCCACATTATGTCCAGGGGCGGATCTAGAATATTTGGAAAGGTGGGTCACCATAAATTACGACAACTTCAAAAAAAAATTAAGTTTTTTTTTTTAAAAACACTTCAAACCCAGTGGCGGATTTAGGAATGTTAGCTCGTAGGCTTTTTTCACCATAAATTATGATGTTAATACGGACGTGCAAAAGTGCATTAGAAAATTCGAATTAATGTGAATTTCATTAGTAAATCGCGAAAGAATAGTCAAATGGATCTATTAAAAGCTATTTCGGCTATATTATATGGAGTATAGTTTGATTTTATTTATAACATACAAATAAGTGTACAATAATAATAATCAAGATTTGGGGTTGGCTCAAGTGGTGGAGATTTCCCATCTTTCCTAGCATAATCTAGAGTTAAAAATAATGAGATTATATTTTAAAATAGTGTACAATACGAATTACGAGTATAATTAAAAATTATATGGTGTATATATATAATGATTAATGAATTTTTACAAGAAGGAAAATATAAATTGAAGTCTTGAGGGTAAGGTGAGCAACTTAATTGCTCTAACAGAGTGTTGAGGACTTGAGGAGAACAAAAAAGAGAGTTTGGGTAGCAAACAAAAATGTAGGGGAAAAGAATTAATGGGATTCGAACCCGACACCTACTAATAATATGAGACATTAGTGCACGATGCATAACCACTGAACTACCCATTCCCTTGTTGCCTCAATTTACATGGATAAGATATTTATACATTTAACCTGTTTTTGTTTTTTTCCTAAAACTAATGGTGGTGCACTTGCACCACCGTGTTATACACTGGCTCCGCCTGTGATTATGTCATTCATTAAACAATATATATAGACCGATTATTATATCATACAGTCAAGTAATGGTCCATAAGTAGTATTTTGTCTAACTAATCAAATTATAATAAAGTATATTTGCTCTGATCTATATTGATAAAAATTGATTGATTAATTAGATAGATTGAATATAAAATTTAGACACATAGTGCAACCCTATTGAGATCAATCCATAAACAAGTATCTAAAGAAAAAAACATTAAAAAAGTTTATGCAAGGTCTCGAACTTGAGACCAACTAAACATAAGAAGGCTTTATATCAAGGCACACATCTAACCAGTAGAGCAAGTTTATCTTTGTGTTGTGTATTACTACCATATTATATTTATCTCTTGTTTTGGAATGGGGGGACAGTTGTCCCCCTTGTTCATTTGTGGGTCCGCCCCTGATTCTCATGATAGTAGAGTTAGTAAGTTTCTTGATTTTTACCCCCTAATTTGGCTGATAATATTAGCACCGGTGCTTAATGTGGATGCTAGCTAAGTCAGTTTATAAAAACTTGTGGAGGTGGTACACGCCTTACGGCTTACGCGGGATCGTATTCCATCTACATCACTGCCTTTTGTCACTATTGCTTTCATTATTGTTTCAGATGCTTGCAGAGGATAGCAAATAAAAGTTACTCTATTATATGTACTTTGATGTTGTTGCGCCACATCTAATAACTTGCAAATCTCAGCAGAAATGGTTAATCTGTTGTTCAGATTATTATGCTTAAAACATGGTAATGTGTTGTAGCATTGCGGATTAGGAAACTGGAGGACCAAATATATTTTTATGCTACGTGATGAGACGTTTTCATAATAGTTTAATCTCGACCATTCAGGAAGATATAACAGGATTACATACTATAACTATTCGAACACGAATAGGAGAGCAATTGAGACCACATTCACACTAAAAAAACCCAACAAATTCACTTGTAATAGAACTTAGCAAAAATCCTATGGGTATAACTTATAGGAAAGAAAAAATTAAGTGGTTAGAAATACATATCAGTTTTAATTAATAACTACCCAACTCCCAGGCAAGTAGGCAAATTGCACAGTGCATATGATATGCTGGTATTCCGTTGTGTGGCATCTTTCATAGTAATTAATACATAGTACTCCATCATCATTCATCAGTAGTCCCAAATGGAAATGGAATGAAACGGGCCACGGAGTCCGCTGGCCAGCTAGCATGACAAGCAAAGACAAGTAGACAACTATTTAGGAATGGCAATGGGTAGGAATGTAGGTCTGACCCAGACTCATTAATTTCTTTCAAATCCAGATCCGCCCCAGATGTATTGGGTCTGGGATTTTCAGACTCAGATATAGGACTAGGGTCCTGAGTGGGTTCTTTTGAATTTTAAATACTCCTTTGTAACATAATAGTTACAACAATTTCCTAAAAAATGGGTGTAATATATTACTTGCAACAATTTTTCATCTTTCTTATTTTGGTAAATTTTACACATGAAATAATGATGTGTTTTTTGGTCCCCACCCACTTTTGTACTCTTTTTTGTTGTTTTCTTTTTTTCCCTCTTTTTATCTCTTTAGCTCATGTGATTTCTCTCTCCTATTTTTATTAATGAACCCACTTATCCATACTTAACATATTATGCCTAGGAATTTCCCCTAGTTCAATTGTTGAACTATTGTGTTACGGAGGGAGTATAATACTTCCTCCATTTCACTAAAGATGTTACACTTTCCATTTTAGGAAGTTTTTAATTAGACGTTACACTTCCTTTTTGCAAAAAGTTTCTGTCTGTCTCTTTCCAATCACATGGTCCCCACTTACTTTTTCTCTCTACTTCTCTCCTACCCAAAAATTGCCCAGGAGTCCGTGAAAAAAAAGTGTAACATCTTTAGTGAAACGGAAGTAGTAGTATTTTTAATCTAATAAATTCATTTTGCCTATTTTATAGGTTCTTGTGACCATGGTTAAGTCTTGTATCGAAACAATTAACATTGTATAACTCATAAAATCTTGAAAATGTTTGAACTTACATCATTACATGTCTTAAAATGGTGTCATAAATTACAACTTTTTTTTTTTGAATTTTTTTTATCGTAAATGGGTCTGTATGTAGTGAGTCTGATATAATTGGACCCAAATCCGCCTAATAACCTCTAGACACAAACTTGACCCATCGAATCTAAAAAGTTAGACCCAAACCCTTAAAAATAGCTCTATTAGTTTAGATCGGATCCAAGACCCATTGCCATTCCTACACGGCTACACCTACTTGATAAAATTCGCAAGCGTATTTGGCGGAGTTTGTCTTGAGATATTTTACTTGCTGGGCTTTTGTCATCCACTCTCTAACAGGCTGACGTAGGATGCTAGTGCTACAATTAGCTTTGATAAAAAGGGTGTTACTAAACATAGCCCGTATTTACTAGAGTATAGCCCGTATTTTTGAGTGAAATGTCTAACTTACCCTTACTAACCACTCTCCTTCTCCTTCCATTCATCACTCTCTAACCTTCATCCCCTCTCACTAACACCTCTCCTCCTTCCATCCTCCCCTCTCACTAACCATGGCTCCAAGAACCAAGAGGGCAAAGATCCGGCAGCCGCCACCGCCGCCACCGCCGCAACCGCAACCGCCGCCACCGCCACCACCACAAACTTCATCTTCAATGGAGGCGCCACCACCGCCACATCGCCAAGTAAGTTTTTTTTTTGAATTTTTATAAATAATGTTCAAAGAACTCCTTAAAACCGCCGCATTTTTATAAAAAAAAAACGAAAACACGGAACCGGAAACTGGATCCGGTTCCGTGTTTTCGTGTAAAAACTTATTATTTTTTTTTAAATGTTGTTTGATGTTAAAAAGAGTTGTTTTATTCGTATTTTAAAAAAAAATCAAGAAAATTAGCGTTTTGGGTGTTTAGGAGCGTATTTTTGGGCGTTTTTCCGGAAAAACACGGAACCGGACCCAGATTTCGGTTCCGTGTTTTTCCAGAAAAACTTTTTTAAAAAAATTTTTGGGTTCACGGAACCGGAATCTGGGTCCGGTTCCGTGCTTTTCTGGAAAAATATGATGAGTTTCATCAGATTTTGAATTTTCTTTAAAAAAAAATCTTTTTTTCAAAATTCGAAATTTACGGAACCGGATGGGGATCCGGTTTCCACCATGGTGGTACCGAGAAGCCAGTCCCTCTCCACCATGGCGGAAACCGGATCTCCATCCGGTTCCGTTATTTTCAGCATTTTTTTACGGAACCGGATTGGTTTTCCGGTTCCGTGAACCGAGAAGGCTATCCGGTTCCGTAAAAAAATTGAATTTTACGGAACCGGATGAGGTTTTCGGTTCGGGTACCGTAAAACTCATCCGGTTCCGTAAAATTCAAATTTAAAAAAAAAACAATTCATCAAAATTACGGATCCGGATTAGTTTTTCGGTAGAAAATCCGGCCAATGTGGTGGTGGTGGTGGTGGTGGCGGCGGTGGCAAATGTGGTGGTGGTGGTGGTGGGACAAGGTGGTAGAAGGGGAAGAAGTAAGTTGAAAATGTTAGAAAATGATTAAAGGGGAGGGGGTAATATAGTCTTTTATCTGCGTATTTATACGAATACGGGCTATGAGCTAGTAAATACGGGCTGTGAATAGCCGCACACTAATTTATTGTAACATCAACTCCTCGTACTAAGCAAGATTTGGTATTTTGGTTATGTGGTAATCTCATGATTTCATAGTCACAACTTTAAATCCTACTAGAAGGGAAGGAGATCAGAGAGTAAGACTCCGTTTGTTTTGACGGAAAACTATTTTTATGGAAAAGTCTTTTCCAAGTAAAATGATTTTCAATGGAAAATATGATTGTAAAACACATTTTCCTTTGTTTGTTTTAATGATGGAAAACATAGGGGGAAAAGGAAATGGTAGTAAAAAGGAGTGGAAGGATGGAAGAAGTGAATAAGGAGAAGTAAGGAGGATGATGAAAAATGTGGCATACCTTGATTAGAAAAGGAAAATGGTTGTCCATTTTAAGAGAGAGATTTTCCCCCTTGAGAAAATGGTTTTCCTCCCTTTAACAAAACAAACAAAGGAAAATGGAAAGCTGGTGGAAAATTGTTTTCCGAAAAGATGTTTTCCTCCAAAACAAACAGAGCCTAAAGGAAGATAATTTTTTAAAATAAATAATGTTATTGTGGTTTTTTGTTTTTAAATTTTCAAATTCTTATAATATATGATAATGAATAAAAAATTAGTCAAATTTATTGGAAACATGATGATTTTGAAAACTGATATGCACACCACTTTTTCTAGTCGTGTTTTGGGTTTTTATTTAATTATTTTTTAAAACTGAAAACTGAAAACAAAAAACGATAACGAACATGCCCTAAGAGTTTTGTTTTCTTTTCCTCTTCTACTCCGTTCTTGATTCCCTTAATCGAAACCAATCACCCCCTAAAATCTTTATTCTTACATGTCTCCAAGAAAAATTTATACTTAGTCTTGTGTAATTACCATCCCTAGATAGAAATATAGAATGCTAGATAAGAACTAGTGCTAAAAGGTATTCATTCACAACACAAAGTTGTCATGTAGTACCAAAAGTAGGCGTGTTGCTGTCTTCCCCCTGACATTGTACATTGCGTGGTGTAAAATTGTTTGGTGGTCCCGCTAGTTTCAACTTTGTTTTCAGTTGGGAGCTTGTGATGCAAAGAGTGTTCAAGACCATTACGATTTTGTTACTTCTTAGGGCGTGTACGGACATTTCAAAAGTCTATTTTGCTTTGCGTACTAGCCCACCTTGTGCCTTTGATGCGGCTTATCAGTCTTTCGATGGGGCTCTTCGGTGTTCGTTGGAGCGTATTGTTACTTCTTCGGGGCCTGGATTTGGCGATTGGCACTGGCGTCTTTCTACCTTACCTTTTGCCTTTGGAGGACTTGGTGTTTATTGCGCGAGTGATGTTCGGCATTTTGCTTATCTCGCGTCTCGTTTGCAGTCTGCTGGTTTACAGACTAAGCTTCTACGTCATGCAAATATTGTTGGTTCTGGTCGTGCCTTTGAATTTGCGTTGAGTCTTTTTAATATAACTGTAGACTCTGACATCTTAACTGATCCTAGTGTAGTCGTTCCCCTAAATTTATGAAGAAATTTACAGATATATATACTTCACAAAGGCTACTACAATCTACTTTTTCTTTATCTTCTCGATAGTTGGCTTTGTGGTATTCACAGCAGGGGGACCACACCTCAGATTGGCTTCGAGCAGTTCTTATTTCGGGGTTGGGTTAGACGATGAACCCTAAGACCTATTGGAGTGTGTTGTGTTACCGGTTCGGTGTTCATTTGTTCTCTACTTCGACGCCGTGCTCTGCTTGCTCTAGGATTTTCGCAAGGGATATTTTCGGTGATCATGCGGTGTCGTGTGCTGGTATTGTGGGTATTAAACATCGGCATAATATAGTTCGGGATACCCTTATTGATATTTGCTATCGGTCTGGAATTTCGGCAAGAAAGGAGGTTGACATTGAGTTGTCTGGGGGAACGACGGGGCCCTCAAGCCTGTGTGCTTCTTTATTCTTGGGATCGTGGTCGTGATGTGTGTGTCGATTTGACAGGGTCATCTCCTTGACCCAGTCTGGGTTGTATGATTTTATTCCTGGACGTGTTGTTGCTGATGCGGCCCATCGGAAGCGGGTCAAGTATGAAGCTCATTGTCGAGCAATCGGGTACGGCTTCCTTCCCTTTTCTTTTTCTTCACTTGGGGAATTGGATAAGGAGGCTGTTGCATTGCTGAAGCGGGTTCAGTACTTCTTGAAGACTCAGGATATAGGGGCACGTGCTGCTGCCCATATTTTCACTAGGATAGGATTTGCTATAAATAGAGGAGTGGGTGCCCAGATTGTATCTCGATTGTCCACTGATTACTTGTTGGTTGTATGATTTTTGTCCGTTTTTATAATAATAATAAATATAATAATAATAAAATTTAGGGAAATTCCCAATGGTGGCCCTTAGGTATTAGAAATTCCCAGTGGTGGAAATTTCAAAAAAACTTTCTCATTGGTAGCCCTGCTTTATAAATTATTCCCAAACATAACCTTATCGAAAAATATTCGTTAATAATAAAGCATATTCCACTAGTGAACCGTTAAAGTGGACATTCCACATAAAACGAGGCATTTTCGGATTGTTTTGTTTCAATTTCGACCTCAAAATCGATTATCAAAGATAAGTTTAGAGGGTTAGTTTTACTCCGCAACTAGGGGTGTTAATAAGCCGAGCCGAGCCCGAATACCGACAAGCTCAGCTCGAGCTCGTGAGGCTTTACCCGCGGCTCGGCTCGAGCTCGTGGCTCGTCGAGCCTTGATATTTGAGCTCGGCTCGAGCTCGTGAGAGTGTACTCGCGGCTCAACTCGAGCTCGTGGCTCGTCGAGCTCGTGGCTCAAGCTCATGGCTCGTTTCTTACCCACTCACCAATCATTTGATTTTATAACTTGGTTTCCCTCTTAGCATTGCTAAGATTTCGATGTTGGATTCCATAGTTTGATGAATAAAAACAAACTCATCATATGATTTTATAACTTGGTTTCCCTCTTAGCATTGCTAAGATTTCGATGTGGGATTCCATAGTTTGATGAATAAAAATAAACTCATGATATGATTTTATAACTTGGTTTTCCTCTTAGCATTGCTAAGATTTTGATGTGGGACTCCAACGTTGTAACAAAAAACTCTAAGTGTATTTAAATAATCAAATACTTTAAAATATACTTTATTCCTTTTGTGAAAGAAATTGAGTATAAATTTTGTATACCATCCAAGGAGGTACAAAATCAAGCTCTAAGTTGAGGAAATAAAGGAGTAGTAGCTATTTATAAAGAAAATAAGGTTGGTGCTTCTTTTCTTAGCCAATGTGGGAGTTTAATTCTAAGAGAATAGTGAACACTTTGGTAAATATATGATGTAAAACTAATTCGAGCCGCTCACGAGCTTTTCGAGCCGAGCTTAGTCTGGCTCATGTATCGTCTCATTAAAATTCGAGCCGAGCCCCAGTTCGAGTCGAGCCTCACCGAGCCGAGCTTTGACCAAGCCGACTTCGAATAGTTCGCGAGCAGGCTCGGCTCATTAACACACCTATCCGCAACATTCGATTTTGATGTCAAAATTGACTAAAAAGACCCAAAAGACCTCTTTTTACGTGTGAGTGACCGTCTTAATGGTTAATTAACGGAATATGCTTTGTTATTAACGAAATATTTTTCATTAAGGTTATATTTGGGAATAATTTGTAAAACAGGGCTACCAATGGGAAAGTTTTTTAAAATTTACACCACTAAGAATTTCTAAAACCTAAGGGCCACCATTGGGAATTTCCCTAAAATTTAATAATTATAATAATTATAACGATCATGATGATGATGATGATAATAATAATAATAATAAGGAAAATTCCCAATGGTGGCCCTTAGGTTTTAGAAATTCTTAGTGGTGTAAATTTTAAAAAAACTTTCCCTTTGGTAGCCCTGTTTTACAAATTATTCCCAAATATAACCTTAATGAAAAATATTTCGTTAATAACAAAACATATTCCGTTAATTAACCATTAAGACGGTCACTCACACGTAAAAAGAGGTCTTTTGGGTCTTTTTGGTCAATTTTGACATCAAAATCGAATGTTGCGGAGTAAAACTAACCCTCTAAACTTATCTTTGATAATCGATTTTGAGGTCGAAATTGAAACAAAACAATCCGAAAATGCCTCGTTTTATGTGCGAATGTCCGCTTTAACGGTTCACTAGTGGAATATGCTTTATTATTAACGAATATTTTTCGATAATGTTATGTTTGGGAATAATTTGTAAAGCAGGGCTACCAATGAGAATTTTTTTTTGAAATTTCCACCACTGGGAATTTCTAATACCTAAGGGCCACCATTGGGAATTTCCCTAATAATAATAATAATAATAAATGATAATAAAAATGAAAACAAAATTAAAATAAAACTGAAATTTATGAAATTGAACTAAAATTTTAGTTTTTTACATGCCAAAAAAAAGCAGGGCTTAAGTCAATTACCCAACTCGCAGGCAACTGCATAGTGCATATGCTAGTATTTCGTTGTGTGTTGTGTCACTGTGACATCTTTCATTACCAACGTCAATAATCAATATGGAATGGTGGTGCGCTGACCAGCTAGCATGACTTGACAAGCAAAGACAAACACTCACAAATTCGCATGCATATGTGAGTGTACTTTGTCTTGAGATATTACTTGCTGGGGGTTTTGCCATCCAGTGGCGGAATCAATGGTAGGCTGGCGTAGAATGCTACAACTAGCCCACATAATTTATTGTAACATCAACTCCTCACAGGCTCATACTAAGCAAGATTTGGTCATATGGTAAGTGGTAACATTTGTATCTCATGATTTTCAAGTAGGGGTGAAGCTAGGATCATGGAAGCCATGTACAAAATCTAAAAAATGGGCCCTTGAAAACAATTTTTATAAACAAAAAACGTTAATTTGATATAGAAATTTCAAATTACAAGATAAAAATGAACTTTGATACATTTATTTAAAAAATTAGTTGTTAAAAATTTAAAAAAATGAAGTAATGGCATTAGGGGCCTACACACAAGTATTGGAAATTAATTTCCAAAAAGTAGGCTAAAGCAATTTGGACTTGGGTTTATCATTTGAGACCCTTTTCTTCACCACTAGTCTATCTGAATTTATTTTGTCTACCTTATAAACAATATGGTAATATTCAGTTTTGAGGCCCTTGGGCTCGGAGGTCCTGTGCGGTGGACTACCTCGCACGGGCCTTAGAACCGCCCTTGTTTTCAAGTCATAGCTTCAAATCCTATTAGAAGTATATTAGTAGTCAAATTCATTTTACCCTTTCACTTTACCCTCAAGTTGTATGACCTTTAGTTGGGCTACTATATTGGGAGTACCTTAGTAATTTGTATTTCATCATCTACAAAAACTTTAAAACTCAGGCCTGTCCTTGAGGCAGGACAGGCAGGGCACCACTTGGAACAAATATGGAAAAAACTCAGAATGAAAAAGAAACGACGACTACCCGAGCTAATGATAGAGGCAAGAACATTTTCTGCTCACAGCTTAGGGGGAAAGAGGCCCAATTTTATGTCTTCACATCAAACTAGACAAAGTTATAATTATTGAGCTGTTAGCTAACATGAAAAGTAAGGCGTCATATGGGTAATTCTCTAGTTCGAAGACAGTTAATTTATACTGCTTTTATGTTTCTTTCTATTTTTATTTTTCTAGCTTCATTTTTCATCTATTTTTTTCCTCATATTACTTAGCAACCTTTTATTATTTGTGTTTGTTTCCCTTTTCATTCTTATTTAAGTTATTAATTGTCCTGCCTCTCACATAATATTGGAATGGGAAATTTCCTGAGGTACCCCCGAGGTTAGGGCTAATTCCTCGGGTACTCCTGGGATATTTGAGCTAACTCAAATGCCACCGAGGTCACTATCTATGGCTTAAATGCCCTTACTGCTAACGGAAGTTAAGTTTTCCGTTAAGTAGTGTCTTTTCTCCTGTAGTTTTAAATAAAAAAATAAAAAAACTAATAAAAAAATTTAAACCACCCTCAACCCACCCATTTCTCTCTCCTCTCCCAATACAACCCCACCCACTCTCTCTCCTCCCCCACCTTCCCCTACTCTGCCACCACCCACAGCACCACCCTCGCCGAAACTGCCATCAACCACCCATAGAGCCACCACACAAGAACTGCCGTTGACCACCATTCCTGCCCAACCATCACCTACACAACCACAAAAACACCACGCCACCACTTCCCTTCACACCATTCGCTGCCCCTCCGCCTTCGCTGCTGCTTGCTGCTACACCGCAACACCCCCATCGGCTGCTCAGTCAGCCAGAAATCGCCGGCCACAATTTCTATCTAGGTGGGGTGGTCGTTTTGGGTTGTTTTTGTTTATTAAAGGTGGTATTTGGCTGGTCGTTTTTCAAAGGGGTTTAAGGGTGGTATTTGGGTGGTCGTTTGTGTGGATCTGGGTGGTCGTTTGTGTGGATCTGGGTGGTCGTTTTTCGAAGGGGTTTTTGGGTGTTCTGTTTGGGTCGATCTGGGTGGTCGGTTTGGGTCGATTTGTGGGAAGGTGGTGGTTGGGTGGTTTGTGGGTGGTGAAGGAGGTTGGATCATTTGTGGGAAGGTGGTGGCTGAGAGTGTGATGGGCTGCGTGGTGGTAGAGTAGGGGAGGGGTTGGGGGAGAGAGAGAGAGAGTGGGAGGGGTGACTGGGAAGGAGGAGTGAAGGGGGAGGAGAGAGAGTGGGTGGGGGTCTTTTTTTTACATTTATTATTATTTTTTTATTTTTTATAATGAAAATTAGAGAAAGTTAACGGAAACGTAACAGAAATTTAGTAGTAAGGGCATTTAAGCTAACGGCAGTGACTCTGCTGACATTTGAGTTAGCTCAAATACTCCAGGGGTACCCGAGGAATTAGCCATAACCCCGGGGGTACCTCAGGAAATTTCCCTAAAATCATTAGTGTCTTTTTTTAGTTTGATTATAATGTTTGGTAGGTTGAATTGTTGTTTTGAGTTACAACAAAGTGTTAATGTCTTATTTGTTGTGATATAATAAGTGAACTTTTCTATCTAAAGTTGATTCTATTAAATCTAAGAAGCACAAACTTAGTACAAGATTGATTAAGAATCAAGATACGATTTTAATTACATGAAGAGCATCCGATCATAGTACAATAGCATAGCGACGCAAACATGTTGGTTGCAGGCATAGTTCAAAGGCATGGTGCATCAGCTCATCGTGGGAGGCTCTCTATAAACTGGCGATACGAAAAATTCTGTGCTTGGTGCCTCTCGTCAGAATTATCGCCGGTGGAGGACACAAGTATTCCTTATCCTAACAACTTGGTTGGATAGCTAAATAGAAGGGAAAGGAAGGCGCAAATTAGACTGTTGATGTATCACATTTATATATAGTTTTTATATGCATTTAGATTGCATTTAGAACTCATTTTTGAGCATTTAGGTGCATAATGACATGAATTACACAAGTTGTGCTCTACTACTCCCCGTTTGTGTGTTTCGATGATTTTCAGGTTATTTTGATAAAAAGTGATAATGAGTACCAAGGATGTAGCCTATTAATCATTGAAGATGAATATATCTTGCACAAGGATCACAATGCATCCGTTTGGGATAATTTTGAGTTGGAATGAAGCAAGGAGTTAGTGAAAGAAGTGCCAAAACTGACATACCTTCACTATTTTTATTATAACTTTTGATAGAAAATTGATAATCAATATATTCCAATTGGGTTGGATTCTAGACTTCAATAGATTTCCAATGATAGGTCACACGCCCCAATCGGACTTCTGGTTTGAGAGATACGGCCTTCGCAAGTTGATGCAGAATTGCAGTTTACTCACCCGATCGGGCGGGAATTGACCCGATCGGGCCTGAAGCACGGACAACTCTTTTACGAAATTCTATCTTTTTTAATTAGACTTTGGGCTATTATAAATAGCTATCCTTCATTATTGTAGAGACATCTTTTTATTCTAGTTTTTCCATAGTTCTTAGTTTAGCTTTATTTAGTTTAAACACTTTAGATTAGATTAAAGGTGATTGAACCTATTCGATTTCAATAAAAGTTCCTGCTTTCTGTCAATTGGTATTCTTCTTTGCCCTAATCTCTTTTATTATTCTCATTTGCTTAGTTTATTTATTCAATTATTCATGATGCAATTATTAGGGTTTCATATTAGATTGTTTATCGTTGACTCAATTATGAGTGAGTAGTTCAATTTCTAGGGATTTAGAGAGGGAAGCCATGTTTATACCATGATTATTTGAATTGCTATTAGTTTCTAGGGTTTGATGAGATAGGTTATGGTGTGATTTGTTCTTATTGAGTAATTAACGTTATTGCGCAGTTTCTTTGATTACTTGAGGTTAATAATCGTTTGCACAGATCCGTCTTACTTTTAGAGGCCTAGTACACACCAGTAATTCTGATTATGGTTGTGAACATGCTGCATATGTTGAATTATGGACGTTGAGACTTAACCATAGCTTGACACGTGTTCTAATCTATCGATTCTCGACCTAGGTTCTGATAGTTGTTTGATCCTTTGATTGGTATAAGCATGGTGGACCGAACTAATTCCCTAGACCTTTAATTCATAGTTAAATTCCGATCTTTATATTGCTTTCTAGTAGTTAATTATTAGTTCAGCTGATTTCTATCTGATTTTTGTCTGAAGTAGCTTTTTAGCTGAATATTAACTTAGAACTCCGTCTCTCTGTGGATTCGACCCTACTTCCCTTGACTACTATTGTTAGAGGACTTAGGTTTATTTTTGATTAGGTGGCACGACTAAATCCTGTCAAATTTTGGCGCCGTTGCCGGGGACACGGCTAGTTTTCTAAGTTTTTATTTGATTATTTGGTTTACTTCTCTGTACCTCATTGGAACTTCATCGTTCCAATTGAGGTACGTTTTACTGCTTCTTTTTGTTTCTTTTGTATGCCCAGGTCCCAAAGAAACGGTTCCCCCATCTCAGCGGATCCCGATCTTACTAGGACAATCAGGCGGATCCGAAAGAAAAATCAGAAAGAAAAGCAGTTTGTTCAGCTGAACACCTCTGGAACAGACATCTTGAGTTCAGTCATGTCAAAGTCACTGAGATCTTATGGGGTGCCCAACCCAGATGGTCTTTCTACTGGACCACCAATGCCCACCATCGCTGCTAACAATTTTGAGATTAAGCCTGGACTCATCAGCATGGTTCAGCAAAATCAGTTTGGTGGGCATCCTACTGAAGACCCGACAAATCATCTGCAACGGTTTCAACAGCTTTGTCGAACCGTTAAACATGCCGGGGTCACTCCAGATCAGCTAAAAGTCATGTTGTTCTCTCATTGAGAGATAGAGCCCATAAGTGGTTGAACGATGTGAAAGAAACAGAATGGAGTGAGATTTCTTCTGCGTTTCTGAGAGAGTATTATCCACCTACAAAAACAGCAGAAATCAGAAATAAACTAGCCACGTTTTCCCAAGAGCCTGATGAAACATTACAGGAAGTGTGGGCTAGGTTTAGGGATTTACAGAGAGAGTGTCCACACCACAACATGGACAAATGGTTCTTGACGCAGACATTTTACAATGGTCTGCAGCCTCAGACGAAGAGTATTGGTGACTCGTCTGCAGGAGGAGTTTTTTTGCTGATGCAAGTGGTAGATTGTTAATAGCCCTGTCCATGTTCTTTTATGGAGATTGTTTGATCACTGTTTATTCCCAAATATACACTCATGTAGAATGTATGGACATTTATGTTTTGTTGATGCAAGTGGTAGATTGGTAATAGCCCTGTCCATGTTCTTTTATGGAGATTGTTTGATCACTGCTTATTTCCAAATGTACACTCATGTAGAATATATGGACATTTTATGTTTTGTTGATGCAAGTGGTAGATTGTTAATAGCCCTGTCCATGTTGTTTTATGGAGATTGTTTGATCACTATTTATTCCCAAATGTACAGTCATGTAGAATGTATGGACATTTTATGTTTTGTTCATGCAAGTGGTAGATTGTTAATAGCCCATGTCCATGTTCTTTTATGGAGACTGTTTGATCACTGTTTATTCCCAAATGTACACTCATGTAGAATGTATGGACATTGTGTGTTGACAGGCATTTACAAAGCTTGATCAACGGTGTGGATGTAAAGCCTATATCCAATTTGATGTTGTGAAGGAAACTGGGGTGTTTATTGTTACTAAGCATCACATGATTCACAACTATGCAATGGTTCCATTGAAACAAAGACATCTAATTAGATCTCATAGGAAAGTTACTGTAGACCAGTTGCACATGATTAATAATCTGAGAAGTTGTGGTGTTGCGATTTCTGAAGCTGTTCGTGTGTTGAGGAAGGAAGCGGGTGGTTTCTGCAAATCTTGGTTTCACGAATAGGGATGCGTATGATGCAGTGGCTGCTCAACGAAAAAAAGAAATCGATGGTTGTGATAGTAAGCAATTGATTCGATATTTTACACAAAGACAAGCAGATAGCTGCGATTTTTTTTTTATGATTTTCAACTAGATGATGGAGGCTACTTAATCAGTTTTTTTGGAGAGATGGAAGAATGAGGAAGGATCAGGAGGTTTTTGGGGATTTAGTTGTTCATGATACAACATATCGTACCAATAATTATGGGATGATATGTGGTCCTTTTGTTGGGATGAACCATCACCAAAGGAATGTTATGTTTGGAGTTGGGTTCTTATTAAATGAGGACACTAATTCATTTGTGTGGTTGTTTGAATCATTTTTGAAAAGTATGGGAGGTAGGTCACCTATTACAATTATGACTGACCAAGATGCGGCAATGGCCAAAGCTATAAGCATTGTGTTTCCTAATGTTATACATCGTTTGTGTGTATGGCACATTGGGAAAAATTCTATTAACAATATAAAAGGGTTGAGGGTGAAGGATGGTTTTGTTGATTTATTCAATTATATTTTGAAATATTGTGAGACCAAGAGTGAGTTTAAACACTATTGGAAAAGGTAAATATCTAATGTTGTCATGTTGTGATTTGTGTAATTGATCATTGCTTTGGTTTAAATGCTTTATAGAAGTAACTGATTTATTATATTTGTAAGTATTGGAAAACACATGTTCACTATGAGTTCTTAACATATGTACTGTTGGTGATTACATGTACACTGATGTATTTATTTGTAGTTGTTTAAATCCACCCAAAAAACAATGTTCATTTTGGTAGTTTGTTCATTGTTCTAAAGTATATGTTCATTCCTATGTGTTCTGCAGTATGATTACCATAACATATGTTCACTGTGAATTATTAACATGTGCACTGTTACTGGTTACATGTACACTATGGTAGTTATTTATAGTTATTTAAATCCACCCAAAAAACAATGTTCAATTTGGTAGTTTGTTCACTGTTATTAAGTTTATGTTCATTCCTATGTGTTCTGCAGTATGATTACCAAATACAAATGTACGGAGAACCCTTAGTTGAATAGGTTGTACAAGCTAAGGAAGATGTGGTGTCCAGTTTACTCCAAAGATTATTTCTCTGGGGGGATTTTGTCTTCACAAAGGAGTGAGACCACTAACCATTCTCTGAATCAAAGGCTTCATAGCATGCAAGGTTTGTGCGATTTCTATAAAGTTTTTATAGATGTTGTAGAGGAATGGAGGGAAAGGGAGAATGGTGAAGATTACTCTGCATTAAATGGCAACAAACATCTGGCATTTCTTGATGTTAAGCTACTTAATGATGCCAAGAAGGTATACACTGTGGCTGTGTATTTGTTATTTGAGGATAATTTTATTAGGGGGGCGTACTGAGAAAGAGTACCTAATGCATACTGTGAAATTTGATCAAGAAAATTTCACGATTAAGTGCACATGTAAGTATTTCACGGAAATGGGTTTGTTATGTGCTCACAGTCTGAGGATATTTCATATACATAATGTTGAAAAAATTCCAAAGAGATACATAATGGGGAGATGGGCAAAATATGCTATGTGCACAAGAGTCGAAGATGATGTTCACAAAGATCCAAATATTGTTCAAGCAGCGGTTTGGCGTGTTCAAGCTACAAGGGAAGCTTTGGCTATAATAAATTCCTGTCAACACGACTTAACTGCCAGAAACCTAGTGGAGAATGTCTTCAGTGATTTGAAGATGAAGGTTGTGTCTCTCGTTGGGAAGGTTGATGAATCTATTACCGTAGATGTTGTCAATAATATGCTAAACCCCCCGTCAAAGATCCTCCGAAAAAGAGGAAGAAAGGAACAAGGGATATAAGGTTGAAAAACAAGGTTGAGAAGCAGGTGAACAAGCTGAAAGGATGGAAAAAAACCGCTGAGAAAGCTGCAATTAGGAAAAAGGCAAAAGCACAGAAATTTGTTAAGGTAAATGTCTGTACATTAGTATTAACTACATGTACATTAATATTTATTATATGTTCATCTATTCTTTTACTACATTATTTTTAATTATACACTGACATTGATTAAATATACACTCAAGTTGCTTATATGTTCTCTGATATATGATTATTTTATATGATTTAATAGTCATTTGTTGTTAAATATACACTGACATTGACCAAATATGCCCTCAAGTTGGTTACATGTACTCTAATACATGCTTAAATATACATTGATTTTAACAATATGTACATTTTTGTTAAATATATATTGATATAGTCTTTTGTATACATTGTTTTTAAATATACACTGACATTGATTAAATATACACTCCAATTGGTTCCATGTACACTCTAGGAATACATTGTTTTTAAATATACACTGACATTGATCAAATATACACTCCAGGAATACATTGATATCCCCGAAGAAGGTACTGTAGCTTACTCAAGCTCTAACAAGTCACTTCTTGATGTCTATGGGCCCGATGATTATTTTCCTGTTAACTGCATAACCGAGGAAGTATGCAAAGGTGGGACAGCGTATCATAAAGAAGCTTTGGATGTCTACCATGAATATTTGGACAAGCTTTTTGGGGATTGAGATGTGTTACCTGGAGGAAAGTACTGATATGTTGAAAAGCTTTTTTGGAAATGAAGCGTAGTCCACCGTGAATGAGTTGTTGATTGACGCTGTTTTTTTGGAAGTCTTTTGTAATCTTTGTAGCTCATTCATGTTGTACTTGGTCTAATACACCAAAAATAGCTTTTTATGAAATGAAGGAGATGTTAATTATTAATTGTAGGGAATGCAAGCAAATGAACAGGAAATAAATTTAGATTTCCTTTTTGAGAAAAGTCAGGGGGTGAGACTGTATATGTTATACAGAGAATGTATTTTTGTAGTGTACAACTTTGTAGAGAGAGTGTACATAGGAAGAGACTGATGAAAAAGTATATACATATATTGTACATATGAATTATAGAAATGTACATTAAGTTTAAAAATAAAGCACAATGAAGGAACATATAGTGAATAATAAGATAAAAATAGTGCAAATTTATTCTATACAAAACACACACTTCGGCGGACATCAAATTGTGGTGAATACAAGGACAACTGTTTGATTCTTCCTCTTTGCAGATATATGCTAAAATTCTAGTAATCTGTTGTTAACCCAAAAGAAAGTATGATGCCAAATACTAGATACAAAAGACATCCAAATTAGTAGGAATTGTTTGATGCATTGTTGGTAAGATAATTACAAAAAAGGACACTGTCAATTGTTGGTAAGAAGAGCTTCATGTCATCTATGACATTTGGCGTTTCCCCTTCTCCTGCTTCTTGGCATTATCTGCAACCCATGCGCCACGCTTGTTGGCTTTGCTCATAAGGATGTCTATCCAATATTGTATCCTAAGCTGTTTGATCATATCAAGCTGGGAGGGCAGATTGTGTTTTGGTGTTAGTAATGGGACATGCAGGGAAAATACTTATAACTAGGACAATGGACATTGAAACAAACACAGTGAACATCCAATTAAGTACAGTGTACACATAGTACTTACATTATCAGGCTCCAGGCCAGTTTCAAAGTTGTCTTCCCAATCTCCATTATATTTTTCCATGTGGCGTATTGCAAAGATGCCACAATCTGATGTGTTGTTGTTATCTCTCCATGGCATTCGACTATCCGGGGTTTCAAATGGCTTGTTATGATGTTCAGACCAAGGGATAGTAAGAACCTACCATAACCAATTATCTGCACACAAAGGGATAGTAGTTAATAGTCAAGTAAAACATAGGGTAAACAAAGAGCGAGCATGGTAATTATTAGTAATGAACAAACCTCCTTTAACCAATGTACATCATGGTCAAACTGGTGTACAATGATATATTTATGATGTACAGATTGTTTATTTCTGATGTACCAATCTATAAATATGATGTACAAGTTGTATAATTCTGCTGTACTATTCTTTACTTATAATACACAAGCATGTAACACAATCAGGGAAAAATATGAGCATGTAATTTAGGGTTCTTACCATTTTGAATGGATAGTCTTTATATTTGTCCTGAATGGAGACCCTTCAGGCAATATTCTATTGTCAAGAATGTCCAAAGTCATTTTGGAGAAGTTCAGGCAAAACACATAGAAATGACCCCAACACAAATAGGGAAGAACACCTGCACAAAGAGAATGTACAATTGATGAAGGTCAATGATCAACAACATATTAACAATGATCATAATTTCATTATCAGTCCTTACCAAGTCAAATCGGTCTAGATCTGATATACCTTGGGCACTGCACTCATTGGTAAGTCTCTCCACAAAGCTTGCCATTCTAGCATTTTCTGTGATCCTTGCATTCTTCATCTCCTCCTCTTCTTGTTCACGGGTGCTTGGGGGGGTGTGTGGCAGTTGGGAACAATAAGTGCTATTAAAAAACACAGTAATTTAGAGAGTAGAAGGGTATAATAAAACAGGAATAAGATGAATGGATTTTACATGTGCGGTAGTTGAGATGAAAAGACGTTGTGTGGACCCCGACATGCGCTCCAAGTTCCTCTGGTTAAGGATATAGGCCCATGCATCAATGAACCCATTCCAAATATCCATGTCGCTCCCCAAAGTACGAAAATGTGATTTATTCAGGAATGTCGAACCATCCTCATACAGCAAATCTCTGTAATTCGCATGAGTTTTTTCAAGAAATTCGGAAACAATGTGTAAACATAACCATTGTATATAAAAGGGGGAGTAATGTACATTTTTTGAATAACAATGTACATCAATTCACTGTTATATGAATACCAAACAGCAATGTATGAATTCCAAAGTTCAATTCATCAAGTCACTAATATTGTTCAAACATGAATTTAAAACAGGTAGGTAGATGTAATGGTTCATACCCATCATTTCCAGCTTCAAATGCAAAGTCTGCAATGTAGGTGTTGTCTATTTCACGCTTGCTCCGCCTCTTTTGTATCAGATGAGAGTATTTCACCAAGTATGGCGATCTGAATATCGCCGGTTTGATGATTTTGCGTTGCGGTCTACTTGTAGCAATCCCCTCACAGACTGATCCTTCGCTGCATCATTTATCGTAGTCTTATTCGACGGAATACAAAAAAATCATTTATAAGACGGAATACTATCGAAATGTGTAGCTTTGACAATTGGGGTAAGGAAAGATGAGTTACCCGTGACTAGGGGAATGATGCTCGTTTGCTGTTTCTTCGTATCTTCCCCCGAAAAAGGAAACGTAGTACAAGTTATGATTTTAAATATGTCATGACATCAAACCAATAAGATTGAATTGGAAATATATTTATACCTCATTGGACTATCCAGAAGAGACTCAGCTGAAAAATCGTCCATTTGCATTTCAACACCATACACAACACTATTGGTTTAACATATAGGAAAGAACAAAAGAACCCTAACTTGGTAAATTACAACAAAGTAAGATAATACTCTAAATGTTCAATACAGAATAAAAGAATGTACACTAAATGAAGTCCAATGATCATTGATAACAAAGACAACAAACACATTCTCATCAGTGTACAACCACATCAAGTCAGAGAACATGAAGCCAAACTTGTTGTACACTAAGCAAAACAATGAACATGGAACCAAGATAATTGTACACCACAAGTTAACCTGTTAAAACACAATCAAATGAGCTAGATACCTTTGATGTGACTGGATGAAAGGCTGCTGTGAAAAGACATCTACGTTAACGTTCAAATGGGGTAAATTCAATCATAAGTAAAAATCATTGTGATCTAACTACTAAGAAAAACATTCACAACATGAAAGATTTGGTCAACGAAGTAACTAATTAATGCTAGGAAAAATTAAAAATCCACACACATGTAAGGCGGCTCACTAGCCAATGGTACATTGTTTTGTACGATTAGGGGGAAAGAATAGTCTATGTAGGGGATTACCCATGCGTTGAATCTCTGTTAGGCTTGGTGGACTGGAAGATGTTGTCTACTTGGAGGTCCAACTGATCTTTGAAGTAATCATCCAAGGACAGAGATGGGCTTGCGGATGAAGAAGGATGATCGACTTTTGATGATGTTCTGCCGACACTTAACTCCAAGTTCAAGCTGAAATCTGGGCCATCTATTCCACTGGGTTCCTTCAGATGGTTTTGGACAGCTTGGTCCACCATTTGCCATAGCTCAGAGGAGTGAAAGAAATCGTCGTCTTGGCTAAACAGAACTGAGCCTGTGTCTAGTTGGGTGCCAGGGGTGGGGATGGACTTGTTGGTGGGTGTTGCCCTAGAACTGTCGCAGCGGTTCCAGATGGCCTGTATAATGCCTGACGCATACCCCTCGATGACGGGATCAAGACTGAGATGCGACCCCTGGCTGAGAAGGGCCGTCAACTCAACAAGGTTCGCTGTGATCTTGGAACAAAGGGTGCTGAAGTTGGACTTCCAAGCCTGGACCAAAGAAAGGTTAAGTAAATGCCCGATTTGATTAAAAAAACATATGATGAATATTAATGTACAATGCTAAAGAACATATGCATACCTCTAGGGTAGTTGGAGGTTGCTGTTGTTCAGGGTGAGAGGGTTGGCCATGGTCCTGCTGCTGAATCAATGTACATATGATTAATATCAATGTACAAGCTCAATTAACCAATGTACAAATATATATCTCTGATGTACAACTGTTTATATCTGTTGTACAATTATATAATTCTATTGTACAACAGATAATTGCAATTAATAGTAATGTAGAAGCATTTAACACACATTGTTGTTGAGAAATGTAAAGAAAAAAGTAGATGCATTACTTGTTGTTGTTGCTGTTGTTCATGTTGTTGTTGTTGCTGTTGTTGATCTTGTTGTTGTTGTTGTTGATGCTGTCAATGTCATTGCAAAAGTAAGAGTTACACAATGGTTGAATGAAGAAGAAGAACATGAAGCCTAAACACAAGAGGATGACTTACTGGGGGGTCTTGGAATTGATGTTGTTGTTGATCTTGATTTTCATCTTGTTGTTGCTGTTGTGCCTGTGAAGTGGAGGGTAAAACATATGATCATATTCAAGAGGTGATACAACATGGGAACCCCAATGTACAGAGAGCAAATGTCAGTGTGCATAGAGCAGTGACCAGTGTACACAGAGTGTATAACAGTTAACAAATTCAATATGAAAGCCCAATGTACATAGAGAAAATATCAATGTTCATAAAGCATATTGCAGTGTGCACATAGTGTGTTACAGTTAGCAGAGAGTTCATAGAGAGAAAATAGATTTACTTATTGTTGATCTTGTTGTTGTTGCTGCACCAAAACCAATGAAGAGTTTTTGTTAGAAAGGCTCTTAATACGAAGTCAAATTCATTATGTATTTCAACATCGGGAAATGTACCTGCTGACGATCACTCAAGCCTGCTGGAGCAGCGATATTTGGCATAAGAGTATCCACGCCAAACCCGCAGTCATACTCTATATCAAGCCTTCGCTTGACCAACTTCCGAGTCCATACAGAGAGTAGTGGGAACTGACGGGGAGGCTTTAGAAGCTCCTTCTGTAGACGATCGTAATAGCATACCTTGAAAACACAACACAGAGTAGTTAATTGACCTTACACTATCATCATTAGGACATTTGTGTACCAATGTACATTGAAGTAAAGACAGTGATCACTTTATAAAACTGAGATACATTAAAGTTAAGACAGTGATCATATATAATGAACCAATGTACATTAAAGTGAAGATAGTGATCATTATATAAAACTGACATACATTATGCATAAGATGAACACTGAACAACAACAAAACAGAATGGATCAGCTGTTTACTAGTAAAAAAGGCATTGGACCAGAAAAGAATCTTGTTTGGTCTTCCCTCCAATAGGGAACAGAATGGAGCAGAGAATCAGTGGTGTACTTGCACCAGTTGTAGTTGGGGATGTCATTGATGTCCATTGTTGCTGTTAAAAATGTAGTGAATGGTTGGTTGTTGAGGGTTGATTTGATGCAGCTGTTTACGGCAAGGACAAGGAAGCTCCTCTTCCAATGATCTGAAACTGGCACATTGGCATCCACAAGGTGGGTGCACAGCTCAGAAAGGAATGGATATGTCCGTCGGATACCATAATCGCGGTGATATTGTCTCCAGCTTGCCATCATGTCCTGGATGGACGGCTCAATCTCCAGACTCTCATCAACCTCTTTTCCTCCAAGAGGGATACCATAAACCAGATGGACATCAATCTCACGGACTTCAAGTTCCTTGCCCCGACGAAGTAAGATGCAGCCACTCCCTGTATAATACCTCATGACAAGGAAAGCACAAAATACGGGGTCATTTTTCGGTAAGTCTAGGTGCAGTAGACCACCGAACCCCATATCAATGACAGCCTACCTCTTCTCAGGCTGGTTAGCTATGGCAACCAAAAAGGCCTTGAAAGACTCTATGCTCTGCCTGACCTTGAGGTATGGCTCAATTTCTTTTTTTTTCAGGAGTTGATTCCTGACCATGGTCACGCCTACAATGTACATAAACGGAAAAATAATGAACATATATGCAATGAAATTGTACAGAAAAAGATTTGTGGACACTGGAAAAACATGGTATACATAAATTAAAGTACAGTGTACATGCATATAACTCAGTATACATTAAACAAACTTCATTGTACATGCATATATAATTTATGTTTATTAAAGTACTGATTCATTCAAAATGAACATAGATACAAATCTATTATACATCTATGTATAACTCATTATACATTAAACAAACTTCATTGTACATGCATATAGAATTTAACTTTATTAAAGTACATAGATACAAATCAATTAAACAAAAGTATTGATTCATTCAAAATGAACATAGATACAAATCAATGGACATCTATATATGGATAAGCCAATGTACATTAAACAAACTTCAATGTACATGCATATAGAATTTATTAAAGTACTCATTCATTCAAAATGACCATCTTCATTCAAACTTCAATGTACATGCAAGAATAGATACTGTCCAATGGACAGAGTGTACCTGGGCTTCCTTCGTTTTTCAGATGGGCCTGTGTCTGTTCCAGATTGTTTGGGCGGACGTTGCACAACTTTGATTTTTGGGCCCTCTTGTGGAGCCTTTTTCTTTGAAACCTTCATGGGCGGGTCTTTAACAACGACCTCTTGTGGAGCCTTGCCCTTGTCAGTCCTTGACGGGCCACCTTTAGCTCTTTTCCTCTTACTAGATTGGGCCCTGCAAAATAGAGGACACAAGTACTCAGCTTCAACCCTAGATTTATGATGGACAAGAGCATCACTATCTGGATGCATACACTGTAGATTTCTTCTCCGGAGGTTTTTGAGTTTCAGGATTTTGAGGGGTTTTGACTCTCGTCTTAGGGGCTGGGGCCCTCTTCCTAGGAATCCTTCAGACATGACAAACAATTAAACATTATTGGTATTCATTACTATAGATACATTTACAAGCATTTACAAAAGAACATGAAGATGTAAGTATTCTAACTGTAAATTAAGAGAACACTTGATGTACATTAAGAAAACACTCACAATTTAGCGGTCGCAGGACCTGCTTCAGCAGTAGGAGGAGCTCTCTCATCCTCGGTAGAACCGGGCCTCTCAATGTACATTAAAACCTCCTAAAGTGAACAAATTTTGTAATAGATTTGCAGAAAGGTTGGAAATAAGAGTAATTAATGAACATAAAAGCTCCCAAAGTGTACATATATTGACAGGACTGTCAATGTACATTTAACCTCCCAAAGTGTACATAAATAGACTAAATAAAGAACCACTCACTTATCACCAGCTGGAGGTCCTGATTCAGGAGCTGGAGGAGCTCTCTCATTCTCAGTAGAAACAGGCCTGTCAATGTACAAAACACATCCCAAAGTTAACATTTTAGTGGCAAATGAGAAGCATATAGTGTATATATATAGAGTTAAATAATGAACCACTTACTTTTCAGCAGCTGGAGGTCCTGTTTCAGCAGCTGGAGGAGCTCTTTCATCCTCAGTAGAAATGAACCTGTCAATGTACATTAAATATCAAATAGTGAATATTAATGGTAAAAAAATGTACACATGATGATATGTGAGTATATTTGTTGTTAATATCCAAAGTGTTTAATAATTGATTACCAAGTGTACAATGAAGAACATTTAGTGTATACTTACTTTTCAGAATTTATTGGACCTGATTCAGCATGGTGGGGAGCTCTATCCTCACTAGTAGAAATGTGTCTGCCAATGTACATGAGACATCATACAGTGAACAATAATAAGAACTCAGTATACATTAATATGAACTTAATGAACTTCATTGTACACTCACATCTCAGTTGGTGCATGACCTGGTGCAGTAGTAGAACCAGATTGCTTCTCAGTAGAATGGGACCTATCAGTGTACATAGATTGATTAAATATGAACAACATCACTTTTATAAAGTTGTACAGATAGGAGTTTGGCTTTACTTGGCATAGAAAGTACCATCACTTTAAAGTGAACAAGCAGCCAATACTTTTGTGCAAACGTGGATATTACAATAAATATACTCACTTGGCAGTATCTGGGAGACCTGCTGTAGATTGAGTTGCGGGACCAGCTTCACTTCCATGAATGGTACTAGAATGGAAATATTGACTTTCAAGATCAGCCATAAATAATTGATCAATGCCAAGTAGGCTTTTATGGAATATAAGGACAAATTTTTGTTTAATTCAGATATTAGCTTTCTATTAATGTACATTCTATTTCAGAATCATCCAATTGTCCTATTATTGTACATTCTACTTCAGTTGTTGTACAATGAAATTAACTTTCCTCACACTAAGGAAATATCAACAAACACCCACCAGTGTACATTTACTTGAAATGATTGTACATTATAACATGGAAATCTATTTTCTTCATTGGTGTACACTCAAACATGCAACCTTTATCACATTTGTATATTGTACCAGTCACATTATCCAAACAACCACCTCCAGCTTGTACATTCACATTTACAAATTGTACATTAACAGCCAAAGATTGCACATTTATTCCAAATTTATCTCAAATCTCCCTAATTGCAGAGACACATCAAGGATTGTACATTCTATTTCAATTGCTGTTCACCAGTAAACCACCACTAATGTACAACCATTTGAAGTACAACAAATGAAGTGAAATGTACAATAAATCTATTTTGGGGTAACTCAAAAATGCAACCTAAATCATATTTTTTGTGTGTACACTCACAATATCCAAACAATCACCATTTCAGAGAGAACATGCAATAGAGTTTACAATTTGTACACTCACATTTGCAAATTGTACATTAATAGCAAAGAACAACCACCTCAAACATGCAACCTTTATCACATTTGTATATTGTACCAGTCACATTATCCAAACAACCACCTCCATCTTGTACATTCACATTTACAAATTGTACATTAACACCCAAAGATTGCACACTTATTCCAAATTTTGTGTGTACACTCACATTATCCAAACAACCACCATTTCAGAGAGAACATGCAATAGAGTTTGCAGTTTGTACACTCACATTTGCAAATTATACATTAATAGCAAAGAACAACAACTACAAATTTCTTTACTTACCTCTCCTTTGATGGTTGTCCTTTTTTTAGTTTTTGCTTTTGTGATTTAAAAAAGATGGCAATTGGTACATCTTCTTCAGATCTGCGTACCAAAAACATGAAAATGTAAGACAATTGCATCAAAAGGAGCAATTTTTAAAAAAATAATAATGAGGAACTTACCCTTTGGTGGCCGGTAGAATCGCCGGAACAGGGTGCCTTATTTGGAGTGGTTTTGGGCAAGGATTTTTTTGGGTTGCTTTGGTTTCCTATAGAGGTGGCATATGGGTGGGCCGGGCCGGGCTGGGCTGGGCCGGGTTGGCGGTGGGCTGGGAAAATCTGACCCGGTGCGGGCTTGGTAAAGAAGCGGGCTGGGTGGGTTGACGGGCTGGGCTGGAGAGACAACCCATCCCGGTTTTGGGCGGGCTTGAAACGGGTTGGAGGGTGGGTTGGGTGGGCTAAGTGGGTGGTTTGGGCTGGGTTGGGCTGGTTAATGGGTTGGGCGGGTTGGGTGGGTTGGGTTGGGCTGGTTAATGGGTTGGGTGGGCTGGGTGGGCTGGTTAATGGGCTGGGTGGGCTGGTTTAATGGGCTGGGTGGGCTGGGTTGGACTAGTTGGTAAGTTTTTTTTTTGAAGTTAAAATAGTTGGTAAGTTAAGTTTGATGTAATATGAAAATTTCAATTATGTGTTTATGAATTTGCATTTGTAATTTTGTATAATTTAATTAGATATAACTGTGAAATACGTTGGTTGAAAATATAAAATATTTGGTTTTATAAATTGCATTTTGTTAATAATATGAATAATGACTAATTTTTATAATTTCGTAATGACGTAATTATTTAATATCTTCTCTTTTCTAGTAATTCCGTTTATTTATAATCTTAATATAGCAATTAAAATAAGATTATAATGAGTATTGAATATTGACCAATGTATTCTTAAATAATTTTGAGTAATGATTAATTTTATATTATCGTAATTATTTATTATTATCTATTTTTCATTATTGTCGTTTTTAAACTTTTGCATGTTAACGAAAGCAATCATAATTAGGGAAGACATAATTAAGATCTATGAAAGCAATAATCAAAATAATGAAAAGTAATGGAAGAAGAATTACCAGATTTATGCGAAATGAATCAACTATAATACTTTATTGAAAGCAGACGATGTTCCAACCAAATAAGCTTGAGAAAAACTAGGACTCTAAAACTAAGCTAATACGAAACTAAGATAAAAACTAAGATAACTAATCGAAATTAACCTTCTAGTATTAATAGATGATGTTCAAAAGGCAATAAAAACCGAAAACAAGGCCTCCTGAGAAACCACCCGGCCGGTCAGGCGATGGCGCCCGGGCGGGCGGTCTTTAAAACTTCTTCACATAAAACTCGTAATCAGCGCCCGGAAGGGCGGAGATGACTTAGACAGTTCTTCAATATAGCTCGAAATATGCTTGCGTGCCCGAGCGGCGGGCCACACACGACCGGACGTGCAAGCGCTCTTTAGCTCCAATCTTATTTGTTATCACCTCGAGAGCTCTATAATTGCTCTCAGGGTACTTCAAATGCCTATGTAATATGGGTAATGCTCCCAAATGCCAGATAAAGGCCTCAGACACCTAATCTGCACAATCAAAGCTCAAAAACACGAAACATACCCAAACATATCAAATCTCACAATAAAGAGCTCTAAAGAGCTCCAAAAGAGTATAAAACAAGAGGGGAAACGATGCTCAAAGCCTATATAAAATGAACACATAAAAAACTCCCCCAAGCTAAACTCTTGCTTGTCCTCAAGCAACAAAATCATGCGAATTAACATATGACTGTCTCACCCCAATCAAATAGAAAGAATTTAGCTCAACAATAAACAATTTGATCCAAGACTAGTCCGGTAGGCAAGTATCATCATCAGTCCATCATATCAGGCCAACAATCAATCAGTATGCATTGCAATCAAACAATGACATTTGCGCATCCCGCAAATACTAAGAGGGTACTCGCATGGGAGACACTCAACTCTCGATTTTTGTGGCAGACAAAAGATGTGTCCGATCGCTCACCTGACCCAACTCATAATGACCCGTCCCAACTCACGACACTCGTGTGTTTAGAGGGTAGCATGTAATACTCAACCTAGTTCAGTCGACTCAAATATAGCAAATACTCTACGGGATTGGGACAAAACTCCACATCAATCTAACTAAAGCAATGCAAAAAGGATCATGAGGTCTTTGCAAGGTTGCAACGAGGCTTAGGTGAAGGGTGTGGAAAACTTTGGGAGATGTGGTGGTAAAGCCATCCTAGAGGAGCATAAACATATACATAACATGAGGTGAATGTGACCTCTGAACTCCGCAAATCATAACCCACAAGATGACCAACTCGACAATACTCTAAGTTTCTAACAAACCACAATTTCTTTTTCTTTTCTTTTCAACTCATTCTCTTTTGGATTGTTCGTGGTTTTCAATGAATTTTTTTTTCTCACTTTTCATTCTTTTTTCAATGACAAAATTTCCAAAAATTTTTATTTATGAGCTTTTGTATCAAGCAATCTCCACAAATAAAGCACAACCGATAACCCATAAATCACCAAAAGTCCAAAACACGTCTAAAACAAGGCGAAGTCATTACTAATGCTCCCCCAAGCTAGGATATGGATTTCAATAGAGGTAATAAACACAAGCGGTCATGAAAGGCTCAGAAGGGCTAAGGCGGTACAGTGTTTTATTAGTGGCTCTGTGGCTCAGAAAATAAAAAAGAACGCCTCAATCATTTCAATATGCATGCATGCTAGACATCAACGAGTAATGAACCAATACCAAGATCAATGCCATAATGAGGAACTATCACACATAGAAGGAAAGATTGGATGAAGATATGCATCCAAAGACTCAAAACTCACAGTCTAACCAACTTAGTTCCACTTTCAGCGCAAATGTCACAAGCATCATGCAAGCAAGGGTCATAAAATATCGGAAATCAAATCAAATCCGATGAATCCTCATGCCAAACCATAATAAATCATGAATCCAAAACATTTCAAAAACATCAATGGGGCACAGAGAGACAATCATATAGCTCAACATGTATACATCAAATCTATATTTTTTTTGGATTTTTTTTTATTTTCACTAATATAGAGTGTGGGGGGCTTGAGCTTGTAATTTAAAAACTTTAATTTAATTTGACATTAAACTAAAATTTTCAAAATTAAGTTGCCTATGTATCCCAAAGGAATCAAAGCCCACGTAGTTCTTTGCGTACCTTGATTTGTAGATGATTCATAGATTGGAAATGTTTTATTTTGGCCTTTGTCCTATCGTCTTTAATAATTTTCTTCTTCGTCTTCTTCATCTTCTTCCATTGGAAGTTTTCCACTCCTACTTGGGCCCGTCCCACTGGCAACTTCCCCCGCATCCGATCCAGATTCCGATGTCATTTTCATCCATGGATCATCTTCATCATCATCATCTTGTTGCAGACCTTGTGTTCTCTTTTCAGCTTGATCCCAATCCTTCTTGCAAACACAAATTTCAATGCTTTCGGGGGAGAGCCGTGATCTTTTTTCATCTATAACTCTTCTACCGGCGCTAAATGCTGATTCAGAAGCAATTGTTGAGGCAGGGACTGCAAGTACATCCCGAGCAATCCTTGACAGTATTGGAAACTGCTGCTCATGTTGCTTCCACCATTTCAAAATTTCAAAGTTCTCATCCGTCTCGAATTGATAAGAATAATACTCGTTCAATTGCGAATATGATGATGATGAGGATGATGTAGTAGTCTCGTTTTTGGATTTCTTCAAAATCTTGGAAATGATAGAATCAAACCTGCCTTTTGATGACTTGCCGGTATCACCACCATAGCATCCCTCGGGATTCAGTATGGAAGCATAGAAATCAAACAGTTTTTCTAAAACATTTGCACAAGTTTGAATATACAAAGCAACATCATATTTTACACCCAAACAACCGTAATAAAATTCCAACAACCTCTTCAACCCTTCCGGCTTAACAGCTGGGTCAAGTAGTGCAGCCAACCCGTAAATCAAAGGAAATTCATAAAAATATTTAAACCACTTGGCCTTCATACTGCACAAAACAGCGTTAATAGCAGGAACATTGATAGAAACGTCAATGGCATGAACAATCTTAATGCACTCGGTAATGACTAAATGAACATTGGGATGATAAACGAAAGAAAAGACGTTAGTAGCATGATCAAAACTTTTCAACACATCGCGAATAAGAATAGCAACGCTCCATTGGTCATCGGTAATCAAACATTTAGGGTCCGTCTGCGCCTCATTGTAAAGAATAGTGAGAACCTCACGATAAACAATTGCTTGGTTTAACAACTTGTAGGTGGAATTCCATCGGGTTGGAGTGTCAATACTCCATTGACGCTTCTTCAGTCCTCTCTCTTTGCATAGAGCCATATACCGTCTCTTAACACTCCTCGTTACTCTAATCCATCTAGTAACGGTTCTAATAGGATCCAGCAATGGTTGTAACTCAGTCATACCGTCTTGGACAGAAAGATTTAGGATATGAGCACAACAACGCACATGAAGTAATTCACCACCTAAAAGTAGTGGCAACTCGGGGTCCTGTTTCAAAAAGTCTATGGCTTTTGTGTTAGCGGTTGCATTATCAAGAGACAAAGCAAAAGTTTTTCGAGTTAAATGGAATGTTTTCAGACAGTTTAAAATACGAGTTTTTATATTGTAACCGTTATGCATCTCAAGCATAGCCTCGAAACAAATGATGCGCTTTTGTAAAAACCAGTCGTCATCAACCCAATGTGCAGTTATGCAGATAAAAGGCTCCTGACAAGCAGAAGTCCACGTGTCACATGTTAGGCTCACTCTAGGAAGTTGGATACGAAACATGTCAATAAGAGAAGCACGCGAAGCATAATAAAGATGTTTCGTCCGATTTTTAAGCGTATTTCATGGAATACGCCTAAAAGCCGGCTGTAGATAAGTTCTGTTGAACTCTTCATAATTTATATTATCGCCATGACTAAAGGGTAATTCTTCAGCGATAATAAAATTTGCAAAACCATCTATCATTTTGTCTCTATTGTAAAAGAAAGGCGTACCTCCCCCGGCTTGGCTAGAAAAATACCCAGATAACTGACCTTGAACGCCTTTTCCACTGCCTTGTCCTTGTGTGTTTTCGGCCGTCAGTTGGTGTACTGTTCTGAGATGACGACCCAACGTTCCCGTACCATCCCCCTGTTTCCATTTGTACTTTGTCGGCTTAGGGGCGTTCGAGTTTTTGCATGGCAGACAAAGACAAATGTATCTTATTGGTCCCCCGGCTTCTATGGTTTGGCCGGCAGCAACCACTCTTTCATAAAATGGCCAGACCCAAGAAGTCTCTCCTCGACCACTTTTCTGGGAAGTTTCTTCTTCTACACTCAAAAGTAAGTACATTAGTTTATTACAAAAGGTTAAGTAACTACGAGATTTCGAGTAAAAAGAACCTAAATTAACAAATGAAAACATAAGAGACATTTTGTTAATCATAATCACATTATATTATGTAAATAATATTTAACTTTAGTTATTATTTGTGTATTAGTTACTCTTAATCGCATCCTATTATTTAAATAATATATAATTTTAGTAACTATTTGAGTATTAGGGTCTCTTAATCACATAATATTAATTAAATAATATTTAATTTTAGTTAATATTTGAGTATTTGTTACTCTTAATCATACTATATTATTTAATCAATATTTAATCACATTATATTATTAGCACAATATTTAATCACATCATACCATTCAAACTTATAATTAGCTGTTGTATTTAGTTACAAACTAATATTCGAGTATTAGTTACTCTTAAATCTTAATGACGTCATCATATTATGTAGTTTATTACATATTAATGATGTTATATGATGTAGCAAAAATGCTTATGATGTAGCAATGATGTTAATGATGTATAATTACAGTTAGTTATATATTTAATTACTAACTCTTTTTAAAGTTTAAGCTACTATTCGACTATTAATTTAGTTTTCGTCAAAGTTATTAACATTAATTAAAATATCAATAAGTACAAACAAATTGTATTTTAAACTTAAATTTAGAGACAAATATATCCATTTCGTAACACCATCATTGGACGTCGGAACACTCTGTTGTGGATGAGATGGTGGTCGGGGTGGCATCATTGTTGAGTTTGATGATTGATGAGAGTTTCTTAATGGTGGGGACATATTATATCCCAGATTTCCAAGATTTTGAACATGTGCATCCCCAAATAATGAAGCACCAATATTTTGGGCAAATGCATCGAGATTTTCGGTATTAATGTCAAATGAACCAGCTTCAACATTTCTTCTCGGATCCATTTTTTTGGCTAAATGTTTTTTTTTTTTTTTTGAAATTCAATGTAAATAAAAGAAATAACCAATTTAGTGTAACAAACTGCCAAACTGGGATATGAAATTATCAAAATAAAAAAAAAACTTTTTTTTAATAAGCAAAAAAAACTTAAGTTTAAAAATTTTGACTTACCAAACTTAACACTTCAAAGTTGAAGAAAGAGTAAGAACAAGAGAAAGAGCAGGAGCAAGAGTTAGAAGAAAGACTGAATTACTGAAAGATGGAAAATTGAGAGAAGATGAAAATTGTGTGAGTTGAAAGCATGAGTCTATTTATAGAAGAAAATTGGGGGGAGGGAATCAGAAGAGAAACACAAGCAAATTCACAAAGCACCGTTGTTGCTACTATGATTGTTTACTTTCACTGTTCAAGGTATGGAGCATGCAAATTGCAAAGCAAAGATAAGAAAATAATGGTGAATCAGTGAATCTGCTTGCATCTAATTTCAGTGAGTGAAGTTTTTTTAATTTTTTTGGCAAATGCAAATTGACAGCACTGTAGCCATTCCTATTTGTTGATGATGGATTCAGATTTTTTTAAGAAAATAATTGTATCTCTGCATCTCAAAACACACAATCTCACAAAGCCCACAATCTCACAAAGCCACAAAACTACAGATTTCTCATTCTCATTCTATATCACCATCTCATTCTCAAATCTCAGATTTCTTCATTTCTATATCACCTTCTCTGCTTCTCATTCTCAAAATATACAAATCCGTTGGAGACTTGGAGCTTGAGCTTCTTAATTTGATTTTTTTTTGTTGGAGGCTTGGAGCTTGTTATGGCTGCTGATTTGGTGGAGCGAATGGTTGAGCGCCTTCGGTGCGCGCCTGCGCGGTGGTCTGCTGGGGCTGTACCTGGTAACAGTGACATGGTGGTGGGGGCTGGGTAGTGGGCGGGCTGTTGTGCGGGCTGAACGGGCGTGGGTAGCGGGTCTGGGTGGGGATTCGGTCTGGGTTGGGTGGGCATTCGGTCTGGTTTGGGTAGCGGGTCTGGGTGTGCTGGGTTGTGGTCTGGGCGGGCCTTTCGGTTCGGGTTGGGTGGGCTAGGTGGTGCGGGCTGGGTGGGCTTTCGGTCTGGGCTGGGTGGGTTCGTGGACGGTTAGGGGTGGGCTCGATGGGTGGTTTGGGCCGAGCTGGGTTGTCAGTAAGGAGCCCGGTGCGGGTTTTCAAATCTGGCGGGTTGTTCCGGGCTGGTTGCGGGTTTGAACGGGCCTGACCCGCGTAGCCCTCGAGACGGGCTGGGCTGGGCTGGCCCGGCCCGGATGCCATCTCTAGTTTCCTATTTGGTTCTTTGTTGAATTCCTTTCTAATGTCCATTACTTTCAAAAATTAGTGCAACAAGTTCAGCAAATTGTGGTGAAGCGCCGAAAATTTCAATTTTTTGAAATTTTTTGGGGTGATTTCGTGGTCGGAAGTTGCCGGAAATGGGGGTTTGATGTGTCGAGTTTTGGTAATGGATGGAAGGAGGTTTTGGAGAGAGAAATTAGAGAGAGAGTTAGAAACTAGAGAGAGAAAGAGAAATGATGGAGTATGGGGAAGAGAAATGGCGGTTCACTTTGCCATAAATGTGCAACAGTAATGTCAAATCAGTTACTTTTTTGAATTCATTTTGTACACTGGGAAAGACTTCATGTACACTGAAAAGCCCGCCCATTTTAGAAGCACGCCTTGGTGTATAGTCTACTAATTGAAAGGAAGGGAAAGGTGGAGCTTCATTTTCCCTCCAAATCTTTCCAATTTTAGAAAGATGGTGTTTATAAAGAGGGAAGGAAAGTAGATCCCTCCCTCTCCCTCCCCTTCCTTCCTCCAACCTCTTATCCAAATAAGAGAACTTGTTCCCCTCCCTTTCCCTTCCCTCCCTTTCTCTCCATTACCTCTTATCCAAACAAGCTGTAAAGGGAGGATCGTTAGGAGTTCATCCCAAGTCCCGACATTAGAAAATCAAGGAAGTGAGCTCAGTATATAAATGCCCACCTAATCCATTAGTATGTGGCCTATTAAGAAGGAGCACAATACAAATATGTACAAGTTTAGTCCAAAGCGGACAATATTATACTAATGATGGAATGGACATGCGACTCGTGGGCCCAACAATATGGGCAAGGGGCTTGAATTTACCGCAGTATTTCACCATTTCACCCCCAACATGAAGAAACCAACTGGAAATGGAGAGTGACAACAGACAATAATGGAAGGTGGCATTAATCATATACTCCAGTATAAGACTAGTCATAACTCATAAGTCGTATAGTCAAGAACACCAAACTACCCTTCTCTTCTTCCTTCCACTTACATTCTTTCTTATCCTCAAAAAAGGATCAGAGCCATGGCATTAACAACAACTTCCATACCAGCTGGTATAGCAACAGAACTAATAGCGTATTCAGTAGTGCGTGTAATCAAGTTGGTGACAGATCGGAGCTCCAATCTGGAACTACAGAACGCATCCTGGGACTACGACAAAACCCTGAAACAGCTGAAGGACAAAGCCGTGTACATTGAAGCATTTTTTCAAGATATTGGCCGCAAAGGCAAGAATGAGGCAGAGCTGCAACTCTTGTGTCTTTATATACAAGAACTGAGGGATGTTGCTTATCTTATCCAAGAAGTGTTCGATGACGACGCCCTCGAAACGCATCGAAAGACGAAGCTGAATTTATGGAGGCGAGTTCAAGGCAAGCTTAAAAACTTGAAATCCACAGGAGGTTTCCATGCGGGAATGTCTAGAAAGGTTGCTGAAATCCTAACCAAGTTTGACGAGCTCGACAAGAAGGCTAAAACCATCGGTATCAATCAGGTAGACATTGCAAGAAGAGCATCAGATGATCATGCTGGTTATCATCTTCCAAGTGCCTTGGATCAAGTTCGACAGCATGCTGCTGCAAGTGCTTCTGAATTTTTTGGGAGGGAGGTTGATGAAAAGAAGTTATTAGAAGTGATTTGCAATCCCACCTATAATGAAGTTGATTTATCTATCATTGCCATTCTTGGGATCGGAGGTATATATACATGCTTCCCATTTTCTTTCACTAAATACTACTCCCTCCGTCTCACAATGTTCTTCCCACTTCTTGAATACATGTGAGGTATAAAATAATAAAATGAGAAGAATATTATGGGACGGAGGGAGTACTCCAGATATTGTGCAAACTTTTCAGTCCACTTAAAACAATGATATTTGGTAAACAACGAGTTTTGTTCAGTACAAAAAAGTTTAGCTCAATACAATGAGTGATGTTTAGTAAAAATTAGTAACAACAAAGAAAAAACACATAACAACAACAACAACAACAACAACAACAACATTACCCCAGTGCCTCAAAGGCTCCCGCCATAAGGCGAGGTAAGGGGTGTCGGATGTACGCAGCCTTACCCTTGTGTTGAATACACAAAGAGGCTGTTTCCGGATGACCAAAAATGAAAATTGCGTCAAAATGCATTGACCACCTGTAACTTCATATTATAAGAAGCGCAGGTAGTTTAGGAGTCATTTTGCTTTACTCCATCATATTCCAAAACCAAAGAATAAAGAGTCTTTGGCTCCATTGGAAAATAAGTTATTAAAAATAACTTCAGTTCGGTATAAATAAGTTTATTTCAATAAAAATAAGTTCAGTTTAGAAAAAGATAAGTATAATTCAGTAAAAACCACTAGTGCAAATAAGAAAAAACAACATGATTTAGTAAAAATAAGTTCACTTTAGCAAAAATTAATTCAGTATAATAAAAATAAGTTAAAATAAAAAGTTAAGGTTTTATGCAAAAGTTAAGGTTTTAGGGCGAAAAGTTAAAAAACGCAAAATGTTAAAGTTTTGGGTCGAAAAGTTAAAAAAATCAACTTGGCTCGTGTGGCGCGCGTCATAGGCTTCTCTAAGGCTTATTAGGCTGGTTTGAGGTTAAGGCTTAACCTAAAACCGTCTTATAGTAAACTAACTCTTTAAAAAATAATATTTAATTTATTTCTAAAAAAACATTTCGTTGACAATATTGGGGCATTTTTCTCCTCCTTCTCTTCGTGTTCTTATTATACATAATCGTGGTGTATAGCATAAAGGAACATGGGGAGCATGAGTTTAACCACACACAAGGCTAAATGTCTTAGAATCGATTGGCAACAGATGAAATAGTCCCACCAAATTAATCTCTATTATATAAGTGAAGAGGTGGGGTGGACACCCAAAAGAAAGAAAAGGAAAAATAAAATAAGATAATTAATGAGTTTATTAAGTAATTAAGTTTTATTTCCAAATTTAGCCATCAGATTTTTAATAAAAGATGTTCAAAACTTCTAACTAAAATATCTAAAAATCTAGAAAGAAAAAATAATTAAAACGATTATATTTTCATTAGATCTATAGATAGACACCCACTTTGCTATATTTATATATACTTTTGAAATTTTTTATTTTGAAATACATGAGTAATTGATTGTTTATGAGTGAAGGCACATTTGATCAAATTGAACAGAATAAAGTATTTTAGCATGAGTAAGAAATATGATAAAGTATTTTCAAGTATTAATTTGAATTTTTTTCTCATTTGGACAATGAGCAAAAAATAACTTACCGGGTACTATATAACAAAAATTGTAGTTGATGGCGGGGAGTAAGGGATGTTTTCAAAAGAAAAATGAGCCAAAATGAATTTAGCTTGAAAACAAAAAATTTTTTGTACCTTCACATTTTATCATGTTACAGTAGCCAAAACACACATCTTATGCAAATAAAATTAGGATTTTTTGTTCGAAACTACCTAAATTTTTCACGTTTTTAGAAACTTCCGCCTTAATGAATTTTTCTTTTAAATTTCCACCTATCAGTCCCAATTTTATTAAAAACTCCCACCACTTAATGATTTTTGTTGAATTTCGTTAACAAAACCGTTAAGTGGGCCCCACATATACATTTTATTATTAGTTTACACTTAAATTGAAGTCAATTTCATCAATTTAAGGGCAAATCCTCAACAAATTTAGAGCAAATTTAGAACGAATTACAACTATTTGGAAAGAATTGCAACTATTTCAAGTTCCATTTTATTAAGAAAATGTATATGTGGGACTCACTTAACAGTTTTGTTAATGAAATTTGACAAAAAACGTTAAGTGGTGGGAGTTTTTAATAAAATTGTAAATGGTAGGTGAAATTTTTTGAAAAAAAAAATCATTAAGGTGGAGTTTCTAAAAACATGAAAAGTAGATTATAAAATTTCATGATAAGATTATTGTCGCACGCTTCGCGTGCATAGAAATCTAGTTCTTACTAATAGATCATTAAATATAGGAAAGCTGTGAGAAATCAGTACAAACATTATACTTTTTGGAGAAAACATCATTTACGTTTTTTAAATTTAGCTACTATACTTTACATAAAATTTTGCAAACCACTATGGTGTTGCAAAATTTTGTAAAACACCACATTTTCACGAAAAATGTTAACTTCTCTGTTTGATAGGGCTCACTCACCATCTTTCACCCCCATTACTACCACCATCCCAAGTGGCACTCCCATTGCCACCAACAAACTCACAGAAAACCTTCACCACCCTACCACCCACCACTCAACACCTCTACCTTTAAAACCCTAATGCCTAAATTCACCACCTACCACCTCTATCTTCAAAAACTCTAATTCCTAAATTCACCACCAACCAATCAACACCACCACCCTTCAATATTTCACCACCAATACACATCACCACCCACCTTCACAATTTCACCACCAACCACCATCTACCTTCGACACTCTAACCTTTTGATTTGTCACCAACCAACCAACCACCACCACCCCCTTCGAAATTTTGCCACCAACCACAACTTTCCTTTGAAATTTCGCTACTAACCACCACAATCCACCTTCAAAAACCTTAAACTTCACAACTAAATTTGAAAAACCTAGCCCTAAATTTGTATCTTAACCCCAATTTTTTGTGGAGGAAGACTTGGTTTGGATGTTGAAGGTGGTGGTGAGGAAGAAACGGGGTGGAGTTTGACTTTACGGAAGAGTAAAAGAGGGAAGATGAGTAATGGGCCTAGCAAACGGGAAACATTAGCTTTTTTTTTTAGAAGGATGTGCTTCACAAAATTTTGCAAAGTTATAGTAGTTAAATTAAAAAATAAAGTGATTAGTTGTTTTTTTTCAAAGAGTGTAAAGTTTATAGTGGTTTTTGACAAATTTTCATGAAATATATGATTGGTGAAAGGTGAATATGTGTCTAAAATTACCAAGAAGTTTATATGCTTGTGAAGGGAAATATTTGAGCATGTTGTGGATGACCATCCTTAATATATATTTGTATTAATCAACAGGCCTTGGCAAGACAACACTAGCAAAACATGTATATGATCATGAGGAAGTTGACAGATACTTTGATATGAAAAAAGCTTGGATATGCGTATTCAAGAATTTCGTAGTAGAAAGGTTTTTGAAGGAAATGGTTGAATCACTAACATTAAGCAACTGTGAGTTGACCAACACTGGTGCACTGATCAAAAAGCTTGAAACAGAATTGAAGGGGAAGAAATTCTTGCTCGTACTTGATGATGTATGGAACGTCGAGAAAGAGTTGTGGGATTCTTTCAAAAACGAATTGCAAAGAATTGGGAATTTACCAGGAAGTGTGATTTTGATCACCACTCGTAGCAAAGAAGTTGTGAAGGCATCAGGATCTGTATATGCGCACACGTTGGGAGGATTATCGGAAGATGATAGTTGGGCCTTATTGAAGGATCAAGCTTTTAGTAATGAGCCATTGCCATTGCCATATGCTACTTTTGAGGAAGTGGGGAGAAAAATGGTCGAGAAATGTAAGGGTGTACCTTTGGTAATAAAAGTGATGGGAAGCTTATTGAAATCAAAGAAGCATCTGTCTCAGTGGGAAACAATAGAGAAGAGTGAACTGTTGAGTTTACAACAAGATAATCAAAACACTATCATTTCTTCATTATTGTTAAGCTTCAATCATTTACCTTCTCCAGCTTTGAAACAATGTTTCGCGTACTGTGCAATCTTTCCAAAAGGCAGTTTGATGCAGAAAGGTCAGTTGATTTCTCTTTGGTTAAGTCAAGGCATCATTCTTGAACATGAAACAAGCAGTTCGACGGAGTTAACTACAGGTGGTAGTTGCATTCAGATTTTGGTGAGTAATTCCTTGTTAGAAGAAATAGAAGATGATGAAAACGATGAAATTGTGTACTTCACCATGCACGATTTAGTGCATGATCTTGCACACTATGTTTTGCAAAATGAGTTGTTAGTGTGGAAGAAAGAAGCTCAAGAGTTCAACAAACTTTGCAGCTACCGCCATTTAATTTTCAACTTTGAAAAGAATGACGTAGCTGTGGAAACTCCTACAGAAGCGATGATACAGAAGTTACGAACAGTGAGTGTTTGGAGTGGTCTGCTGAAGTTTGATTTGTTGACAAGTGCAACATACTTGCGTACGTTGATAATGGCAAATATTGGGCTAACTGACGTTCCATCTTCCATTAAGCATTTGAAACATCTAAGATATCTTGATCTGTCTGGCAATGAATTCCAAACATTACCAGAATCAGTCTGTAAGCTTTACCAACTCCAAACACTCATACTCCTGCATTGTTTTTCTCTAACAAAGCTACCTAAAAAATTGCGTACGTTGCTCAACTTAAGACATATCCTGACATCAAATTCTGTGCTTGCAACAAGAGGATCATTACAACCTTTAACAAGCCTACAGACCTTGCCTCTACTTGAGTTGCGTAATGGAGCAGGATGGACCATTGATGAGCTGAAAAACTTGCAAGAACTTAAGGGTGAGATATGCATCAAACACCTTGAATATGTCAAGGGCAAGAGTGAAGCAAGAGAAGCAGGCCTTTTTAGTAAGAAGAAGATTCTGAAATTAAAGTTGATGTGGGGTCAAATTGAAAATAGAGTTGATGGTGAAGATAATGATGAGGATGTTTTGGATGGTCTTGAGCCTCATCCATACATTAAATCATTGAATATAACACATTTCAAAGGCGATAAGTTTCCTCCCTGGATGAAGGCAATGGTTGTTAAAGAAAGGGTACTCGGAAATCTTAAAGAAAGGGTATTTGAAAATCTCCGAGTGGTGGAACTATGTTATTGTTACAGGTGCCAACATCTTCCAACACTTGGCCATTTATGCTCTCTTGAGATTCTGAAGTTGGAAAACTTCGATTCTCTAGAATGCATAGGCAAAGAATTCTACCGAGGAGACCAAAATACTACACAAGTAATATTCTTTCCGGCTCTAAAACGTCTTCAAATGTATTGTTTGCACAAGCTCATGACATGGGAGTCACCACCTGAGGCCGAGATATCAGCAACTGCATTTCCTCATCTTGAAACTTTAGAGATAGAAAGTTGCCAAAATCTGAAAACCATACCGGCCTTGAAATTTCCATCACTTCGACATCTAAGTTTTGAAGATGTGGGTGGTACTCAACCCTTGGACATCATCAAATATAACCATGGTCTCAACTCGCTCAAAGTGTCCAAGATGTCGGAAATCATAAGCCTACCTCAGGAGCTGCTGTTAAATGGTACCAACTTGCAAATACTGGAGATTCAAGACTGCGACAATCTAGTGTCTTTCCCCACTGGGATGCAGCAACCCTTTGCGGCTCTTAAAAAGCTAAGAATAATCAACTGTCGAGCCCTGAGTTCTTTACCAGAGGATCTATTCCACGGCGCATTTTCTCTACACGAATTAGTCATTGAAGGGTGTGAGCGTTTAAGAAGGATCCCGACTAGTCTGACAAAGTTGAGTATTAAGTTTTAGGATTATTTGAAAATTACCACCTTTTGTTTTCAAGTTATTAAAAGTTCCCACCTTTTACTTTTTTTTTTTTAAATTACCACCATGAAGATGCATAATCTTTAAAACTTCCCACCTCTTAACAGCAGCCCTCTATTTTTCCGTTTGTGGGGTCCACAAACCAATTAACTCCCTCTTTCCTTTCCTTTCCCTCAGTATCCCTCTTTCCTTTCATTTTCTTCCTAAATTCAAAAAGGGCCATACAACACTTGAATTGTATCTCAAATTAGCAGCAAAATTGGGAGATTTTAGAGGAGTTTGTCCATAGATCATCAACAACGATCAAATATCAGGTAATTCGACATCTTAATTTTACAAATAGGTTTCAATTTTTTAGATTCTGAAACTAGGGTTTTCGTTCAATATAATTGGGGGAATTTGTTGCTGTAATTCTTGAACTGAAAATTGAGGCAAAATTTGAGTAAACCAGGAGCATAACAAGTAATTGGGATTGAGTCCATTCTAATGTGTACAGGTATGACTAAAAAAGTTGATGGAGGTGTTACTAAATGTCATTGTGGCAAACAAGTTGCAAGAAAGAAATCTTGGACTGAGAAGAATCCTGGGAGGACTTTTCTTGCTTGCAAGTTATATGATGAGGAGACTGACTCAAGGGGATGCTCTTATTTTCAGTGGGTTGATAAGCACATGGAAGAGTGGCAAAGGGGGATCATTAACAAACTGATATGGCAAAAGAAGGTTTGTGAGAATCAATTGATTGATTTAGAAGGGCAGAGGAGATGTTTGCTCAATGAGAATGAAGCTTTGAAGCTCAAGTATAATACTTTGAAGACTGAATTTAGGAAGATAACCAAGTTGTCAAAGAAGAAAGAGAAGTTGATTTGGAAGTGTGTTTCCATTGTGTTTGGGTTGTTATTGTTGGTTATTGTTGCTAAATTCTATTAAATATTAGGGTTAGTTAGTGTTGTGTCACTTATGTATGGAAAATCTTTAGTTGGCTCAGTGAGAATGAAGCTTTTGAAATTAGGAATGTATGGAAAACCTTGAAAAGTGATTAATTTAAGCTTTTGGCTCAGTTTGCAAGCTTATTTTCATTCATTTGCAAAGCATATAAATTTATGACACTAGAGGCTTTCAAATTGCAAAATAGGATATTTTTCATTCATCCTCATAACCTTAAAAGGTTAAAATATCAGGCACTTACAAACCTACTGTTGCTTGCAAGTTCAAAATACAAGGTTAAGCCAACTGTTTTGAAGTTCCAAGATTGCTTAAACCTACTGTTTCAATCTAAAACTAACACAAGCACTTACAAACCAACAAAATCGACCCTAACTGTGGATGCTTCTTTACTAAAAAAAAACTAAATATCAGAAAGCTTCTTAATCTTTGACTTCACTGGAAGTTTGTCTCTGCTTGCTGGTGGTGGTTTGTTGTTGATTTTCTTCAAAGCTGTTGTTGGTTGTGAATGGTTGAGTGTTATTGCTGAAGTTTGTGTGAATGATGATGTAGAAGCTTCTCCTGAAGTAGCAGCTGAATCATGTGCCTATCAATCAGTTGAATGAGCAAAATGTTAGTTTCAGATTTTATTCAAGATGCTTGCACAAAATGTAATTAGGATTTCAAAAGTCCTACCTTTTTTGTCATTCTTGAAAGGTTTTTGAGCCTTTGATTTTTCACCCAATCCTTTGTAGTTGGTGGCCTCCCTCCTTTTTCCTTTTTTTGTTCTTTGGCAGGATGTGGATTTTTACAAGTCTTCACATTATGTCCTTGTTTTCCACATCTACTACAAGTGACAGTTTTTGACCTCTTTAGATGTTGTGCTGCATCAACCTCTCCTTGTTCCTTCTTCCTCTTATGGAGCTTAGGCCTCCCAGGCATTCTTCTTATCACTGGAGGTAAAGGAGCAGGCATATTTGACTTATCCCAATGATTAACACCTGGCATAGGATGGATTGGATTCTCATAAGCCCTAATGTATGTATCTCTACTGTAGATTTCATGTACATACTCAAAGGGATCCTCTCTTTGCTCCATGATGCTTCTGTAAGCATGTAAGCATGGTATACCAGTGAGATCCCACTGGTAACATGTGCAAGTCCTCCTAAAGAGATCAACTACACAAGTGTCACCTTTGTATGCAACCTCATAAATTCCTCTCCTTGAGATTTCCACAATACATTTTCTGGCTTCATCATTCAACCCTTCAAAAGTCTTTCCAATGTATGGCATCCACTTCTCTTGATAGCCCTGAACACCCTCCCACTTATCAAAATTTCTCTTCATTACATATCTCCTTAACCATTCCATTTGTGTGAGGATTGGTTTGTCTCTTGCATCTCTTATCACTGCATTGAAAGTCTCACACATGTTGTTTAACAACATGGTAGACTTACAAGAAGTGGAGAATGCATGCCTTGACCAATGCATACTAGCAATATTGTCCAAATAACAATATGCCTCTTCAGATATGAACCTAATACTCTCCATGGCCACATCAAAATCATGCTACAAAACAGAAAGAAGAATGCCTCAACAGCCTTTCTTGGCATTTCAATATCAACAACAGTATGAATAAAGGCAATACTATCCAACTCCAGCACAACAGTTAGCCAAATACTGAAATACATTAACCAGGAAACCAAACCTGTGTTGTTGCTCTTGCAGCATCCCAAAATAGTTGCTTGAATGTTGTTCCACTGAATTTGAGCTTGAAATTAGCCAAAATGTGTCTAACACAATACCTCTTTTCTGCCTTTGGGACAACAGTTTCAAAAGCTTCTAACAACCCATGTTTTCACACAAACATTATGTACTCTAGTTAGCAATTGATGTGTATTTAAGATAAACTGAAACTGAAACTGATGTGCCACATACCTTTTGTCTATCTGACATGAAAGTTAAGCCAAACCCTTGCTGATCACCACCTAAATCCCTCATGAGTAAGTCAAGAAACCAGCACCAAGTTGTTGTGTTTTCAACTTCAACAACAGCCCATGCAAATGGGTAAATGTTGTTATTTCCATCCTTCCCAACTGCAACCAAGATCTGTCCTGGGTATTGTCCCTTCAAATGGCACCCATCCACACCAATAATTGGCCTACACCCTCTTTTAAAACCAAGCTTGCAAGCCTCTATACATACATACATTCTGAGAAAAATAGGTGGTTCAGGCCTACCCAAACCATCAACAGTCACCATGGCACTTGAACCTGGGTTATATTTCCTGATTGCATTAGCATAGTCCCATACCCTACAATATTGTTCAGCAGCATTCCCATACATAATAAACTTCACCCTGGATCTAGCTAACCAAGCTTTTGAGTAAGAAATCTCAACTCCTAAATCCAGAAAAACTCTCCTCTTAAAAGCTTGTAACTTCCACATTGGATCTGACCTCCATTCCTCTAAATACCTCTCAGCAAGATACTCACTACTCAGTTTAGAATTAATAATCATTCTCTTACAAGTATGCTTACTAGAAAATGACCTAATCTGCCAACAGTCTTGTCCCTTTAGTTTCCTAGCATGCAACCTAAAACAGCAAATCAACTTCCTATGCTCCTTTTTACATGAACATTTCACTCTACACTTAAGAGTGTCCCACTCACAATCACATTTGAACTTGCAGTATGCACTGATTCTATTCTTGTCATTATGCAAAAAGTAGTAGTCATACCTGTTTTCAATGGCATGCCACTTTAGAGCCTTTCTTAATGTATCTGCATCCCAAAACTTCAGGCCTACCATCAACTGTATGCCCTTTTTAAAGTCAACATCAGGATTGAAGATGGTTGCTAAATCTGGTTCTTCATCTGAACTTGCTAGGCTTCTAAGCTCATCAGATTCTCCTTCAATCTCCTCTTGAATTCTCACCTCATCCCTCTCAAGGTCTTTATCAAGCTTAGCCCCACTACTTTCACCCTCATCATGTTTTCTTTTCTGTCCATACAAACCAGAAGCTTCAATATCCTTCAATATATTTTCAGATATTTGTGTAGGCTGTGTTTGAACAAAGAAGTCAGCATCCTCCACCTCTTCCTCTCCTGCCACCCATTCTACATCAACATCACTACATCCAGAGCTAGAGGACTCTGTATCCAAACCAACATCATCATCCAAATCAAGCTGTCTCTTGGTTTTTGACTTCAATTTTGCTTTTTCCTTCAATTTCCCCTTAGTACAAGGTTTCTTGGCTATATGTTTAACTCTAGGTGTACTTCTATTGGATTTAGGTGGTGAAGGGTGTTTGTTTTCCTTATGATAGGTTAGTGGTGATGAAGGGTTATTGGACAAAGGAGGCTGAGCAGGAATGTTAGGTTGTAGTGTAGATAGAGTTATTGGATCAACACTAGATTGACAAGGTCTTAACTCCCTCTCAAATTCATCCCTACTTATCACAAACCCACCATCAAACTGAGTTTTAGATGAGGAAGGCACAGTTTTAGAAGAGGGGACAGATTTAGGGTTTTTTGACAACTCAAGCTTCACCTTGTATAAAGGATGGATAGGTTTGGCAATACTCTCTTGTGTAAGGGGCTGGTTTTGAGAGTTAAGTTGTGGATTCTTTGACCTAGTATTTGGCCCTTCACCAGCCTCACAATAAAGATCCAACACCCCATACTTATCAACAGAATCAAGCCATTTTTTTTATTGCTTTGGCATCCACAATTTCTCTTTTACCACACCCCCAAGTTTTACCCTTCTCCCTATACCAAAACTTTAATGCAGCTGGGGGATTTCTACTGTGACACTCATAGGCATCATAGCTTATTTCTCTAAGCTTCCTCACAGTCAACTCTACCACATTATTTTTAGATTTTAGATATACTATCCCTCCTTCATATTACACCACTTTTCTTCCCCTCTGATTTTTTTCCACAAGCTGACCCCCCACATTAACCCTCATATCAACAAAATCCATTCTGTAAACAAATGAAAAGCACATTATTCAACAATCACAAAAACACAATTCATTAAACTTAAATTAAACCCATAAGCAGCATTTTTAAATCCAGTCAATTACATAATCAGTACCAATTTAACTTAACCTAATTCATTGAATACCCTTTTTATTCAAAACCCTAGATTTCACCCCCTTTAAACAGTAAGCATAAATAATTGCGATTAGGTTATTAAAGAAATTAAAGTGAATATTAAATTAAACATCATCAACACTACCAATTTACCTTAATGAAGCGATTTACAGCAACCCTTTCACTTTTACAGTTGCTTTCTTCACCAATTCTGGGCCCCACAAAGTTGATGCAAATCTGATGAGGATGACAAGAAAGGAAGAATCTTAATGAAAGGGAGTGATGAAGGAGAAGACAAAGCAATTAGGTTGGTTGTTTCTGAATTTCGAAGTCACAGAGGAGGGAAAAGGAAAGGAAAGAGGGAGTTAATTGGTTTGTGGACCCCACAAACGGAAAAATAGAGGGCTGCTGTTAAGAGGTGGGAAATTTTAAAGATTATGCATCTTCATGGTGGTAATTTAAAAAAAAAAGTAAAAGGTGGGAACTTTTAATAACTTGAAAACAAAAGGTGGTAATTTTCAAAAAATCCTAAGTTTTAGCCTCTTAGCTGTCCTTATTTTAGACAGTCCATTGTTCAACTTACCTTGACTTATGTTGAAGATAATAGTTTCTTACAAGTTCAGATAGGTAAAGTGCTAAGAATAAGTTCCAAGAAGTCCAGATAACTTATAATAGTATTGAGGATGTATTAGCGCAGCCTAAGTGATTCATGCTAGCTACTTAGCTTGCTTCCTTCTGCTTTCAATGATGCTGATTATGTAAACCCAACATCTTAATTTTATTCCTATTTCTGTGACTACTGTTCTTGCAGAAGACTGTAAAGATATGGCAGTGCGAAGGAACTTGACGAAAACAATACAATTTAAGGGAGCAACTAAGTTTACGCTGCAACATATAAGGCTAAGCTTCGTTTTAATACCACATGGGAAAGACAATCCTCTCTTGCTCTAAGTTGTGGCTGTTTTTGTCCATGACAGCTACAGTGAATGTGGTGGTGGGTACATGGTGGCTCCCAAGCTTCCTTCGTGGTGGTGGTTACCTGCAAAACAAGGAGAAACCTCGGGGGTTGTTCCGAGGATCGCCTCTCCAATGCCTAAGTCAGCCCAAGTTGAACGCAAGATCTCTAGTTGAGAGGAAACGAGTATCAAGTGCTAGTATTTTGTGAAAATTTTTTGGTACTCCCCGGAGCATAGTGCTCCGTGCACCGGGGTTAGGAGAAAACAGGCGGCAGACGAAATTAGGGCAAGAAAGCTTGTCGGCAAACGGAGTTAGGGTAAAACGGCCAGCGAAATTAGGGAAAAACAAAGGGGTCGTTAGGGCAAATCAAAGCGGCGGCTAGGGCAAGGCAAACTGGCGGCCAAGGTCTTCATCCGTTGAGCCACGTTCAACGGAAACCATCTTCACCGTCGAGCCACCTTCACCGTCGGCTAGACCAGATGTTCTTCGAACTGTTTGATGATGTTATGTTAGATTTGGTTTTAATGCTCTTCAAGGTCATTACATTTGTGTTCTTTGAATTTTTATATTTTGTTCTTTATATTTCAAGGAAATGTTCTTTTTGAATTGACAGCTTTTAAATTTTTTTGTAAAGAAATGTTTTTTGAGATTTGTAATTTGTTCTTTGTAAATAAAGTATTTTTGTTGTTTGAAATTTTGTATTTTGTTCTTTTTGTTTTAAGTAATTGTTCTTTGAATTTGTATTTTCTTTTAAAAAATGTATGTTGTTCTTTTGAAATTTCGTATTTTGTTCTTTCTGTTTCAAGTAAATGTTCTTTTGATGTTATGTTCTCCCAGTGTCCACTATATGTTTTTTCTGACGACTTTTTAATGTTATGTTCTTCCAATGTTCATTATATGTTCTTACTGACGACTTATTTTAAAATTCGGGAGCACCATGCTCCGTGCTCCTAGGAGCACCAAAAATGGACTAAGTATTTTGTGAGTGTTTGATAGTACATACCTTACCCATGCATGGGCATGAGTATTTATATGAGATATGGGCTTGTGACTGACCTAGTAAAGTAAGTGGGCTCCTTTTGGAAGTGAGCCAAGGTAAATAAGGCCTTCATTAACTCCCTGTCTAGAGCTTATGTCCGGAGTAGTCTGCCTTGTGAGGTCTGCTCTGCTCTAGGCACTCTGACGTGGAATGGCAGGACCAGGAGGTCTGCTGCCAGCTGGCGGTCTGCTAGGCAGACCCCATACAATGGCTTAAAAAGATTCAATCTTAATGTAGACCTTAACCTTAGGAGGATAAAGAAAACTGGAGTAATTTCGTTACACAATACTCCGTCGTCTTATAATTTTCTAATTTGCTGGCCTTTATTTTCTCTTTCATCGCTCTACTCATTAATTTTATACTTTCTCCATCTCAAATTAATATCACATTTTAAATTTTACACTATTTATAATTTTAATATAAGGATAACATATTTATGTGGAAATATTTTCAAACTAGCTTTTTTAGACCCGTGCAAAAATGCACAAGAAAGTTTTTTTGTTTAAATTTTGGGTCATTATTTTTTAAGAGATCGTAAGACTACAAACTAAGTTGAAGATAAATAATGTAAATTGATCTAATAAGGAAATTAATCAAGTTAAGAATATAAATAGACACAAATAATAATTTTGGTTCATTACATATAACCTTTTCACAATATATAAGATAAGGTCAAATAATGTTTAATTAAAATCAATCGGTTTTACAAATTATTTTCAACACAGTGTCGGTAAATTATAATAATACATCTTCTTGCAGATTCAAAAACTCTTTGTGAGTTTTGTTAACCAACTTACGAACTACCTTGTCATATAAAATAAAACGCTCATTCTTTGTTCCGTTAGATACAATAATCTTCAACCTAGATCTTTTGTGATAGAAAAATTATCTAAAGTTATAAGGAGTATTTTGTATATTGAAAATTTTAAAAAAGTAATGCAAATAGATAGTTACTAAGATTGGTTCTCTTAACAATGTATCTATCTTTTGGACAAAAAAAGTTTTCACTCTCTTTAATAACTTTAGTAGCACATCTTATGCAACCTTGATACCACCATCCAAAATAAAAAATTAATGTCCATTATAGTTGCCAAACAAATAACTTTTCCAATTAATTTTTTTTTTGTAATGTTAAAGTTATAAATTTAACTAATACCTTTGAATTTCATGTATTTCGCTAAGGCAACTAATTTCAAGATCATCTCGTCTCCAAAAATTTAAATGCCAACTGAACGAGGTATAAAATCGTTTCTTATTTATTGGCTATAAAACTCCATCGTTTCGCAAACAATAAACAAACGAGGGACAAATCTCATATTTGTCACATATATATCACCTATTAAAGCAATGAATAAATATTATTTTATTTAAACAAAACGATAGTATATTCAAATAGAATATTATACACATTAGAGATTTAGATGGACAAATCATTTTATGGCAAAAGGATAGGTAATATATTGATTGTACGTTTTGTTAACTCGTCATCAATACTTCTCACTACAGTAGGAGTGACAGCCATTCCTTTTCCATACACGTATTATTCGAACCCATATGGTGTAAAATTTATTCCCTTTGCTTATTTCATCTATACTGATTAGTTGACATAGACGATCCATTGTAGTTTTATTTCAGAAGAACTTAAATATGATTCTTGTAAAGTTGGGAAAATGTAAAACAAAATTGTTAAAACTACTATCATATTTATACATAATATTAAGTAGATAATGACTTTATTAAAGGATAAAACTTCAAATAAGGAAATCCAAATTTTTTTGAAAAATTAGTAAAAGTAAAATAACAAAAAGGTTAGCATGTTCATATAAAATTTTGGAAAATAATATGGATATTATGTTCTTATAGAAAAGTCATATTATCTTAATTACATTTAGTAGTCTTAATCTATTAGACACTCCTAAAAGCTTCCTTAATTAAAGGAAAAACCTTTAAATAAGGAAATCCTAAAAGGTGACATGTGGTATTGATAAATATGGTGATTTTTATGATGATTTTTTTGTAGGAGAATCGTTAAATATGGATATCAAGTAGTGAAAAGTCAGATTATCTTAATTATATTTAATATTCCTAATCTATTGGATACTCCTAAAATCTTTAATAAGTAAAGGAAAAAACTTGAAATAAGGAATTCCTGAAAAAACGTATAATAATAAATTGACAGATTTGGTGATTTTTTAAGTGATTTTTTGTATGAGAATCTTTATTAATGTTTCTTTTAGAATCATTATTTATGGTGATTTTTAAATTAAATATCTACATATATGAGAATCTTTATTTATGGTGATTTTTTATTAGAATCGTAACTTATTTATAGTTAAAACTACTACCTTATCTTAATTGCTTCGTTCTACAAAAACCTTATCTTTATGTTGCAATATTGTTAAAAACCTTGAAGATTACATATATATTATTATAAATCCTATCTTATTTATTTTGATTTTATAATTTTGTTCCATAATCTATCCCGTTCTGATCTTATAATGTGAATGTTATGAAATTAACATCAAAATGGCAAGATCTATAAATTAATTGTAATTGAGAAAATTTTCATAATAATGTTAAGAACCTTCTAAATTTATATATAGTATTGGTAAGAACGTTGCAAATATAAATTATTAATATCATAATAACGCTATATGAGATCTTAGGAGATAAATTAATCTATATTTTTTTTGTTTCCATATGAAAAGTGATTTGTATTCACTTGATTTGAGTATATAACTAACATTAAGGTAGCAAAAGATTTTCGTCTTAAAGTATATGATTTTATTACAAATGATGGTTTATTAGCGCCTTGTCAAAAAAATATGCCTAGATTTAATGGGGTTATTTGAAAATTATGCAAATTTAGGGCATAAAATAATTACCTTAAAAACCCTTTTATAATAATCGAATTCTTTTCAATTGCTCGATTTTTTATTAGAAAATCATTTAAAAATATTATGTTTAATATTATTCTTATAAGTATAGTGTAAAGGTAGGTTATAAAATTAAATAAATTTACTTAATTTAGTTATCATTTCTTGCACATGTTATAAGCATTAAATATATTAAGAAAAAGTGTATAACCACTAAATTAGCTCTATATGCTCTACATGACATATATCCCAAGTGATTTTGGCCCTTGATTTTAGGTGGATTTATTTTAGGTTATTTATTTCGTGCGTGTTGCATGGCAATGTTCATGCTGACAATCTAGGAAAATACTTAATGAGGATCATACAATTGCTTCAATTTTTCCTTTCAGTGTAATTTTTTTTATTCTTAAATTATAAATTTGAAACAACATTTGATAATAACATATTTTTTTATTCTTTGTATCAAATGTTATTATCAAAGAATGAAAAATATGTTATTATCAAATGTTAACCTAAATAAAATTATAACGTCCATAATTAAATTCAATAAAATCAAGATACTTAAGAATTTTTTTAAGTATGTAGATTGATTATGGTTAATTGACCTAATAAAAAGATTACGGGCTTGAATATCAAAAGGTAACGGCTAAATATTATTATTAATAATACGACTTTATATTTGATTATACTATAATATATTATATGATTATATTGTATGATATGGTTTGAAACAATATAATGAGATATGATTACCATATATACTTAAAAAAATATACATATAACTAAATAGGTGATTAGGAAACTTATTAAGCTTATGGTAATCAATCACGTTTTTAATGACAACTTTATAAATACTACCTTCGTTTTTTCATAAGGACTTTTGCTTTTTCATGTGGATCAAGAAAAAAGTGCAAAAGTAAGAGAGAAGGATGGTAAAAGTAAAGAAAAATGAAAAAGGTAAAGAGAATGAGGGAAGTGTAATAATTAAGTGAACCAACCTACCATTTATGGTAAAAGGTAGAATTGTCTCAATTGAATAAAAACACCTCTAAATGAAAAAAATATCCCTATTAAAAAACGGATCGAGGTAGTATTATATAATCAATCTATATAGACTACATGGTTGCTAATCAATCTATATGTATAAGTGGATAGATTATGGTTAATTGACCTTATAAAAAGACTGTGGGCTTGAATATCAAAATAGGAATTGTAGTTGTTTAATGGATTGATAATTACCATCTATAAAAATATAGAATTTCCTTTAAATTAAAGTATAAGACCGTGATTGATATAAAATAGGAAGTTTAGTTTGATTGATAATGACCGTTTCGAAAGTTGATAATTTTATTTAAATTAAACTCTAAAGATTGTCTACAAATGGTACAGATAAGTATAATATATGATTAATAGATAACAAATTGTAAGAACTTAATTTTAGGCTTGAATATAGAATTCGAATTTAAAATTTTGCCTCAATAATTATCTTGATTTTATTTAGTTTAATTATGGACGTTATAATTTCATTTAAATTAAACTCTAAAGATCGTTTCCAAATGGTAAAGATAAGTATAATATATGACATAATCATGGAAAATAGTAAGTGCTTAGGTTTAGGCTTGAATTTTAAATTTGAACTTAAATGGATGAAAATGAACTTAAATATTATGTAATGGTAGTGGTGTGAGGAATGAGTTAACTTAAATATCATAATGAGTGGCCATTTGTTAACCTAATTGAAAAATAATAGAATAATAATGGTATATTTCACAATAAAGGGCTAAAATAAAATAAAATAAGTAAACTTTTCAACATATTTCATGCATTTTTTACAAATAAGGAATCAATAAAATTTAAAACACAAGCGGATTAAAATAACTACTGATTTCAGGATGTATGTAATATTGGCAAATATGATCATTTAGAAATTTGTTCTAAAAACAAACCAAAAATTATTTTGATATATATATAATTTATTTTTCAATATCTATTCCATTTCAATCTATTAGTCAATCTTTTATGAATAAGGCTAAGTTTTTTCGAAATTAGTAAACTTTTTCATACGTTTTTCATACAATAAAGGAATAAAATAAAATAAAATAATAAACTTTTAACATATTTCATACATTTTTTTACAAATAAAGAATGAATAAAATTTAAAACACAAGCGGATTAAAATAACTACTGATTTCAGGAGTATGTAATATTGGCAAATATGACCATTTAGAAATTTGTTCTAAAAACAAACCAAAAATGATTATGATATATAAAAAAGTTATTTTTCAATATTTATTCCATTTCAATCTATTAGTCAATATTTTATATAAATAAGGCTAAGTTTTTTCATAATGTTTCTTACATATGATTATATTTAATTCCATTAATTCCATAATATTCACTTGATATTTACTACAAAAAAAAGTTATTACTTAAATAAAAATATTTACTTTATCTATGGCTAGTCAATCAATATATATTTATTCCTGTAATATCGTTGTACATTGATTGTTCAATCTTTACTATAATTAAGTCTTCAAACATGCTTCTTTGTACTCCATCTGTTTCTTTTTGTTTGTCCTACTTTCCGTTTTTGTCCGTTTCTTTTTATTTGTCCTACCTTTTCATCTTTCCTTATATGGCAAAATTATATCACCTATCTACCCCTACTTTATCACTTTTTGGTCCCACATGTACCTTAAAAGTTTCTCTCACCTACTTTATCACCACATTTATTATAAAATAAGTGAACTCCTTACTTGTTGTCCCCACCCACATGCATATGACATCATCTTTCTTGGCATTTGGAGCTACAGTAAATGAGACAAACAAAAAGAAACGGAGGGAGTATATCCTAACCAATACGACAATTTAGGAATGAATATAATAAAAAATAGAATTAGACTTTAGGAACATACACTACGACAACTAAAATGTTATTGAAAATGTTTTTTCTTTTAAATTAAATTTTTGAAGATAAAAAAACGATTTGGCCATAAAAAAAATCCAATTTTCAAATTTGACTACTTTTACAATAAAAATGGAAATTTATGGGTTAGTCAAATTTGAATACAAGAAGTCAGTTAAGGAAAATATTATCTAATTAACTTGGGAAATATTTGTTAAGATATTTTGCAATAAAAGCGGAAACTTACTAAGTTAGTCAAATTTGAATAAATGTAATCAATTTAGGAAAATGGTATCTAATTAATTTAGGAGATTTTTGACAAAAATAGGCATTATTGAATGGTTTACCAAAGATAAAACATCCCAGAAAGATTTGTCGTAATCTTTTGTTAGAGATTTTAATCTACTGATTTCTTTACATAACCGAATTTATAAAGATTTTAAGCACAAAAACGGAAAAGATACAAATTTGAGCAGAAAAGATGTTAGTCAAATTTGACTAGGAAATTTTTGGGTTAGTCAAATTTGAATACATGAAATCAGTTAAGAAAAATATTATCTAATTAAATTGAGAAATATTTGTTAGATATTTTTCTATAAAAACAGAAAATTGCATAGTTAGTCAAATTTGAATAAATGTAATCAGTCAAGGAAAACAATATCTAATTAATTTAGGAGATTTTTGACAAAGATAGGCGTTATTGAATGGTTTACCAAAGAAAAGACATCCCAGAAATATTTGTCGTAATCTTTTGTTAGAGATTATAATCTACTGATTTCTTTACATAACCGAATTTAAAAAGATTTTAAACACAAAAACGGAAAAGATACAGATTTGAAGAAGAAAAGATGTTAGTCAAATTTGACTAATTTTACAATAAAAAAGGAAATTTATGGTTAGTCAAATTTGAATACATGAAATCAGTTAAGAAAAATATTATCTAATTCACTTGGAAAATATTTGTTAAGATATTTTGCTATAAAAACGGAAAAAATGCAAAGTTAGTCAAATTTGAATAAATGTAATCAATTAAGGAAAATGTATCTACTTAATTTAGGAGAATTTTGACAAAAATATGAGTTGTTGAGTGGTTTACCAGAGAAAAAATCCCAAAAAGATTTGTCGTAATCTTTTGTTAGTGATTTTAATCTAATGATTTCCTTACATAACCGAATTTAAGAAGATTTTAAACACAAAACGGAAAAGATACAAATTTGGAGAAGAAAGATGTTAGTCAAATTTGACTACTTTTACAATAAAAAATGAAATTTATGGGTCAGTTAAATTTGGATACATGAAATTGATCAGTTAAGAAAAATATTACTGTAGTTAACAATGAATAACAAGTAAGAACTAGTGAACAATGAACAACTGATAAGTCCTAGTGAACAATAGGAATGAACAATTGAATTAAATGAAATGATCAAATGAATAACTAAGTGAATTTAACGAACAATTGAATAATATGATATGATTAAATGAACATTTAAATAACATGAGTCTACAATTGAATAAAAAAATATTGAATAATATAGGCAGGTGAACAATAGAATAAACAATAAACAAATAATGAAAAGTATTGAACAGTAGAAATTAAAAGAAATAGTTAACAATAAATAACAGGTAGAAACTAATGAACGATGAACAATAGGGAAGTCCTAGTGATAATAGGAATGAACAACTGCATTAAATGAAATGGTCAAATGAACAATTGAGTGAATTTAATAAACAACTGATAATTGAAATAAACAAATGAATAGTTAAATAACATGAGTGTACAATTGAATAAAAAATAATGAACTATTGAACAAAATGAATGAACAATTGAATGAAATAAATAAACAATTGAATGGAATGAATGTATAACTAAATAAAGTAAACAATTGAATAAAATAAATGAACAATATAGGCAATTGAACAAACAAAAGATTATAATTATTGAAAAATATACAATAACTAGTGAACAATAAAGAACAAGTGAACAATGAAAATGATAATTAAATGATTAAACAATTGGGTAAAATAAAATGATATGACCAAATGAATAGTCGAGTGAATTTAATGAACAATGGGATCAAACAATTGAATAGTACGATATGATCAAATGAACAATTGAATAACACGAATGTACAAGTGAATAAAAAGGGTGAACAATTGATCAACAATGAAAAGAAACTATTGAACTACGAAATAAATCTAGTGACCAATAGGAAAAGCTAGTGAACCATTGAAATAAATTAATAAACTTTGTTGCACATACGTTTTCTTGGTTGCAGCAGGATCTACACATACATTCAAACATTTACAGTACATTCATTCAAACTATAATAATTAGTAGTAATGATCTTCGAGCACGAGTTGGTGCCCACATCTTCACTAGGATCAGTTTTGCTATTGCAAAAGGAGTGAGAGCCTAGATAGTATCTCGACTCCCCTCTATTTTCTTGTAAATCTTTTGAGCATAATAATAACAATAATAGTTATAATTATAATGATAATAATGATAAACGGACAATTCTACAATAGCTACAATAAAATTGTGGCCACAATTATTAGTTCAATCTCAACCTTCTATTTTTATAGGCTAATTATGTCCCTCGATTTGATTGACTTTAATATATAAGAAAAAAAATAAAAAAATGGCTTTTCCTAAAAACGTCTTGTTCACTGAAGATTTCACGTTAGTTAGATGATCACTGCAATAATTTATCCATCTCTATCTCTTCTTGGTTCGAATTTTAAAACAATTGAATTTTGATTTGAATACTAATAAACAATTAGTGTAACTATAACTTTGAATTAGGATAGTTTTATTCTCCAACATCATTCACTTAACCCTATATTAGATGTGATTGTGAATTAATGATCTTCAGTCTTCAATAATAAAATTGCTTCGTCAATTTTTGCAACTTAATTCTCTTACCGTCCTCCTGATCATGAAATATCTCTTATGGACTTTTTTATGAGATTTCCTATGCTTTGATGGATTCCATTCTTTGTGATTATATTTTGGTAACATCTTGGCATAACCCAGGAATAATTAATAAAGTTGTCTCAAACCATCAAAAGAATAAAATGCCAGAGAAACGAATGAGAATGAAGATTGTTACAAGAGCATGATTGATGAAAATGGAGATCGGTAGAAGGGAGCTTGTTAGATAAACAATTGAAGAAACAAAGAAACTGCCCTATTGGGTTAGTTAGCATTTTTTTAAGGAAAAATTGTGAAATAATACCTTTTATGTAGGTGATTTTGTGAACTAGTACCTTATATGTTTTTTTTTTGTGAAATAGTACCTTAAGTTGTTTAAAACCCTTAAAATCAGTACCTTAGTTACAAACTCCGGCCAATAAAGTCAATTTTCCGGCTGTTGACCTTCGATTTCCCTCCTTTTTTGGAGAGTGTATTACAAACATGTAGGAGGGAATGAACTTTAACTTTCACTCCCTCTTTCAACTTTCACTCCCTCTTTTAACCAACTTTCACTCTCACTCTCACTCTCACTTTCACTTACTGTCACTCTCACTATCATTCTCACTTTGACATTGAAGCTCTATCTCAAGGTGCAAATTCTAGGGTTCTTGTGAAACTTTAAGGTAATCTAATTGATTTCTTTTAATCTTTTACTCTATAAATATAGTAGGGCAGATTTTGGGGTAAAAATTAGGGCAGATTTTGGGGGTAAAAATTTGGGCAGATTTTGATTTTCTAATACAAACATTATTCAATGTTTCATGTGTGCAGCCATGTCTACTTCTAGATCAACATCTTCATCCCAAAAACGCCCCAAAAAATGCAGTTGCGGTGTGCCACTTGCCGAAAGAAGGTCATGGACAATTGACAACCCGGGGAGGAAGTTTCTTGCTTGCAAATTTTATGATTATGAAACGGGTCATCGAGGGTGTGAATTTTTTCAGTGGATTGATGAAGGTTGTGTAGATTGGCAGAAGGATGTAATTAATCAGTTGGTTTTGGAGAAGAAAATTCCTCAATCTCAATGTCAGATGTTGAAGAGGGAAGTGAATAGGCACCAAGATGATAAGTTGAAGATGGTTGCTGAAATTGAAGAGCTAAGGCCAGGGGCTACCATGCATGTTACGAACAATGTGTTGGTGTTTCTGATATATTTGGTTGTTGTTGTTTTCTTTCTCTTAGTTATTCTCCTAGTTAAGTAGTGCCATTAGGGAATTTCCAATAGTCTAAGTAGTTGTATTTGGTGTGGCATTAGAAACAAGTCCACAAACCTGTTGTATTTTGCTGTTGTATGGTGAAATGGAGAAATGGTACTTTTGGTTCAATGTTGTATTTGCAAGAATTAGCATGTGCAAAATGAAAATGCTTGACACATTACAATTGACATCAAATAGGCTATATTAAAATAGGGATAATGTCATTACAAGCATAACTTGTTAGCTAGCAACCAAATACACAAAAAGCAATCATCCAAAAGCAATCTTCAATAAACTGTTAGCCAGCACCCAAATACACTATTATCCAAAAGCCCTAAACAGTGATGTACAAGCCATATGAAGGCTGCATAAACCAAAATAAGTCAAAAATAGCAAAAAACAAAGCAGCCAAAACAGATCAGTTTTCTTATGATGCAGAAGGTGCTTGTGATGTTGAGAAAGTTTGGCTTTCCTGAACTTGTACTTGTTTTCTTTTAGGATTCTTCTTCATTGTCAAAGGTCCTTCTTTCACAGGCCTACATTTCTTCTTAGGGGGGCTGAAGGTTGTGGATCATTGACACACTTTTTCTTGTTGTGGCCATAGTTCTTGCAGTTAGAGCATTGGACTGGTTTCCTTTTCTTCACAACCAACTGATTTGTCTTCTCAGGCTCCCCTTCCCCTTGCTCTTTGATCCTCTTCCTTTTGGATGGCCTTCCTGGTTGCTTCCTAAATGGTGGTGGATCTGGTTGTACATGAGGTGTTTTCTCCCATTGCTTAATACCAGGCATGGGATGAAACACATGTGAGTATGCAAGCTGGAATGCTTCTCTACTATAGGCTGCATGCACATAATCTTCAGGATCAGCCCTATTTCTTGTGATGCATCTAAATGCGTGACAACAGGGGATTCCTGTCACATCCCACCTAAAACAACCACAAAGTCCTCTCCTTTAAGTCCACCACATATTGATTATCACCATGTTTGACTTCAAATTTGTCAACATCAGACTTGGTCTCAAAGCAGTTTCTTGAAAATTCTTGAGCAACTTGGAGTTGTTTTAATGCTGCAGGCATGAACCTACCTTCTTACTTATCCATGCCTTCCCTCTTCTCACAACACCTTTGCATCACATAACGTCTAATCCACTCCATTATGCTCAAAATTGGTTGTGCCCTTGCTTCTCGATTACATTGTTGAAGGACTCACACGCATTGTTCAAAATCATTGTTGATTTTGACTTGGTTGAAAAAGCATGTCTGGACCAATGCTTGGGTGGGATCTTGTTCAGGTAGTTGAACGCATCCTGTGAAAGCACCTTTATTGACTCCATTTGATGCTCAAAATACTCCTGCAAATTAACCAAATACATTACAACTTATTGATTACTAACTGCCTATATATGCCTGCTACTATACCTAATACACTACAAATTGGTTATAGCTCACCTTAGTTGAAACCCTAGCTGCTTTCCAGAAGCACAATCTGAATGCTTCCCCTGGATGTGCCAATTTGAAATTGGCCCATATGTGCCTGCAACAGTATCACTTCGGCATCGGGAACTACCTTAGAAAAAGCATCAAGTAAGCCCTACAATATACACATATGGCAACATGTTAGCAAAATCCAATTAGCATAAAGTGAAATAACTAACCTTTTGCCTATCCGACATGAAAGCCAAATCATCTTTTTCATGTACCCAAGTTACATGATCAGTCACTGAGCCCAAATCTTTCACCAACAATTCTAGAAACCACCTCCAAGTGTCTTTATTTTCAACCTCAACTATTGCCCAAGCCACTGGAAACAAGTTATTATTCCCGTCCTTGCCAACAGCTGCCAAACAAATCCCTGGGAAAGTGCCTCTCAAGTGACATCCATCTACACCCAATATGTGTCTACACCCTTGAACAAACCCCTCCTTGCAAGGTTGTAGACATATGTACAACCTCTCAAACATAACAGGTGGTCTCTCTATATCACTTACACACACATATGCAGATGAACCAGGGTTATACTTTTGGATTGCAGCTGCATAATCCCATACCCTATGATACTGATCTGCTGCACTACCATGGATGTATTCAAGTGCCATTTGTCTTGCATAGTAAGCCTTGTAATATTTCACATCCACTCCTAACTCCCTCTGAATTCTGTTCCTAAACACCTTAATGCTCATTTTTGGATCATCCCTAAAAGCATCTAAGAAGTGCTCTGCTATAAAAGCACAACTAGCTTTAGCATTAGCATTTTGGAAACCACAACTGTGCCTAAGTCTTAGACTCCTAATCTGAAATGTCTCCTCACTCCTCATTTTTCTTGCATGAATTTTAAACATACACTTCCTTTTTGAAGTACAAGTACACCTCACTCTTTTAGAAGCTTTCCATTCACAATTACATCTAAATTTACAATACAAAGTTATTCTATCAAGGTTATTATGCAAAAAATAATAGTCATAACCTCCTTTAACAGCATGATACCTGATTGCTTTTCTGAGGACAGTGTTGGATGGAAATTTCATCCCCAATTTCAAATCCACAGGCTTCTTGAAGTCAACCTCAGGGTTGAATGTTACATACTGCTCTGCTTCCTCATCAGACCCTAGCAAGATTCCTTCCTCATCAGAGTCTTCATTCAGGTCAGCATCTCTTGGAATTGGGATGGCATGCTCTTCATTTGTTGTTGCCCTTCTTTCTGTTTCTTCCCTTCTGTTTTCTTCCTCATCAGACCCTAGCAAGCTTCCATCATCAACATTTAGGGTGTTCTTAACAGCTTCACCAAAACCACCACCTAAGTTTTCAGAAAACAAATCTGGTATTGGCCTATCCTCATCTTCTTCTTCAGTGTATAACACATCATCTAGGTTATTAGGGTCAATGCTCTTTTTAGATTTCAGTTTTGAGGTTGGTTGGGCTTCTTTTTTTTTCTTCTCACTTGCAGTTTAGGTATCCTGGCACCTTCAGCATTTCCTGGACCAAGCTCATCACAGTCCACATCTAGGCCCATATTAAATCCATCCAAGTGGCCCACCCTATAAGCCACCTCATCATTTTCCTCATTTGGTCCTCATAATTTGGATCTCCTTCACTGTCATCATCATCTCCATTCTCATCATCATATTCATCTCTATTGCCATCATCATCATCATCACAATATGTTTCTTCCCAATGCTCCACCCAAATTGTCAAACAATTGTTCACATCCCTAGTTTGCAACAACTCGTATAAATATGAATCATTGATGCAATGCTTACGACCTTTTGCTAAGCTTAAACCCTTCTTCGCAAACCAAATATCACCCTCATTTGGATACTCTAAGTCCTCCTTAATTATGTTTGAAATTGTTCTATAACAAATGTTAGATACCCCTTCCTTAATATAGATTGACATTTTATCTCCATCATATAAGATTCTCTTACTCCTGCTCATTTCTGTAAAATACCCCCCATGCCATATTTTCAAATTTGCAGCCCTACCAAGCTCAGTTCTTTGTTTAATTGATTCACATTTTGTTCTCATCCTGTAATTAAAAATAGAGTTCACTTTACACTATAACCAATTCAACTGTAATATCAAAATTAGGGCATAAAGTAAAGAAAAGTTAACAGCCATTTCAATTTTTAATTACTTCAACAGCAATGCAAAATTAGGGCATAATTTAAAGTAGAGTTCCCATTATTTAATTACTTCACATATTTCGATTTTTTAGGTGAATTGTTTAAATAGTTCAATATACAACTCCTAAAGTACAAACCTTTGATTGCAAAGTAGAAAAAAACTTACCTTTAAGATTCCTTGATTGTGGTCCACAATTGTGACAACAGATCAATTGTGACAGCAGAGTAAGAAGACCAAACTTCTGAGGTGTTGAGTTACTCAAGAGAGAGAAAGAGGGAAATGTGAAGAGAGAAGAAGATGAATGAGGAGAGAGAAGGGAAAGTGAAAGGTGAGTTGGTGAAAATAAAAATTGAAATTTTGGCATGTATAATGTGTGTAACACACGCTCTTAAAACTGAGGGAAATCGAAGGTCAACAGCCGGAAAATTGACTTTATTGGCCGGAGTTTTTAACTAAGGTACTGATTTTAAGGGTTTTAAACAACTTAAGGTACTATTTCACAAAAAAAAACATAAGGTACTAGTTCACAAAATCACCTACATAAAAGGTACAACTTCACAATTTTTCCTTTTTTTAATTGTTTATATGTCAATTAAATTGATGGACAAAATTTGTTAATGAAAATAAAAGATTGAGATTGAAACAATTATAATGACTACAATTTTGTTGTAGCCACTGAATAACCTTGCATGATAAAGATGGTGATGATAATAATAACAATAATAATAAGGAAAATTCTACAAAAGATTAATCTATAAGAATAGAGGGTTGAGATTTAAGTTATTACAATGACTATAAATTTCTTGTAGCCACTTAAAAACCATCCTAATAATAATAATAAATAAAATAATAATAAAAATTAATAATGATAATAATTATAACGATAATAATAATAATAATAATAATAATAATAATAATAATAATAATAATAAATGATAATAAAATTGAAAATAAGTTAAAATAAAAATGAAATTTATGAAACTGAGCTGATATTAATTTTAATTTTTTACTGGCCAAAAAACAGGGCCTAAGTCAATTACCCAACTCGCAGCAACTGCACAGTGCATATGCTAGTATTTCGTTGTGTCACTGTGACATCTTTCATAAAAGTATTCCATCGTCACTTTCGTCAGTAATCAATATGGAATGGGACGGGGTGCGCTGGCCAGCTAGCATGACTTGACAAGCAAAGACAAACACTCAACACAAATTCGCATGCAAATGTGAGCGTATACTTTGTCTTGAGATATTACTTTGCTGGTTTTTTTTTGTAGGAATTCATAGATGCGAATAGCGGAATTTCAGGAAACAATTTTCTAACATCTATAACAGAATAGCATGCATAACAATATATGAATCGATACATAGAAAAGAGAATACACAAACCTTTTATTCACGACTTGAACAGGTATGTAGGGTTTGAATACTGCAAAGTATTATCACAGATCTAATACTTTAGAGATAAAGAACTACACTTGTAATTCCTCTATTCAGTCCACGAACACCGATTAATACTCACGTCTGCTAGAACGGAAGAGTATGAACTATTCATTCTCTTACTTTTGATGGGATAGGCGCCTAGACTAAAGAGGGAGAAGGGTTTCTCTTTTTCTCTCTTTTGTGTCAAGTTACTGACTAACTGAATTTTTTTATCTCTCTTCTTATTATATCTATATATAATAAATAGAGATTAGGTTAAGAGGAAAGGAACAAACTAAAACCCTAATCACCCTAATAGTGGCCTGGCCCTTATAAGCCTTTATGGGCTTATAATTTATTTATTAATCAGTGTTACTCTGTGTGACCTCATAGGATTAATTAACTTAGTTGTAGGCCCAAACCAATTTGTCTACAAACCGTAATTTATTCTCTAGCAAGCAAATACGGTTACTAAAATAATTAACTATATTATCTCCATAAATACAATCTCATTTATATTTAGTAATTGCGGAAATTGTCTAAGGACATATTCCTTCAGTTTTGCCATCCAGTGGCGGAATCAATCTATCAATGGTAGGCTGGCGTTGAATGCTACAACTAGCTCCCATAATTTATTGTAACATCAACTCCTCATAGGCAATAGGTACATGGTGGACGCGTAAATTTGATCATATGTTAAGTGGTAACGTGTATGGGTGTATCTCATGATTTTCAAATCATAGCTTCAAGTCCTATTAGAAGTATATTAGTAGTCAAATTCATTTACCCTTTCACTTTACCCTCAAGGTGTATGATCTTTGATTGGGCTACTAGACTGGGAGTACCTTAGTAGTTTGTATTTCATCGATCACCAACAAAAACTTTTAAGATTCAGGCCTATCCTTGAGGCAGGACACCACTTGGAATAAATATGGAAAAAAATCAAATGAAAAAGAAACGATGACGGCCCGAGCTAATGATAGAGGCAAGGACATTTCCCGCTCACTGCCTAGGGAGAGAGAGGCCCAATTTTATGTCTTCACATCAAACTAGACAGTGTTATAATTATTGAGTTGTTAGCTAACATAAAAAGTAAGGCGTCATATTGATAATTCTCTTCTTGTCCCTCATGGACACGGGTCTACGGTTCGAAGACAATTAATCTATACTCCTTTTATGTTTCTTTCTATTTTTATTTTCCCGACTTCATTTTTCATCCTTTTTTCCTCATATTACTTAATTAGCAACCTTTTATTGTCCACTTGTGTGTCGTGTTTGTTTCCCTTTTCATTCTTATTTAAGTTATTAATTGTCCTGCCTCTCACATTATATTGGAATCATTAGTGTTTTTTTTTAGTTTGATTATGATGTTTGGTAGGTGGAATTGTCGTTTTGGGTTACAACAAAGTGTTAATGTATGTCTAATTTGTTGTGATATAATAAGTGAACTTTTCTATCTAAAATTGATTCTATTAAATCTAAGAAGCACAAACTTAGTACAAGATTGATTAAGAATCAAGATACGATTTTAATTACATGAAGATCATCCGATCATAGTACAATAGCATAGCGACGCAAACATGTTGGTTGCAGGCATAGTTCAAAGGCATGGTGCATCTGCTCATCGTGGGAGGCTCTCTATAAACTGACGATACGAAAAATTCTGTGCTTGGTGCCTTGCGTCAGAATTATCGCCGGAGGGGAGGACACAAGTATTCCTTAGCCTAACAACTTGGTTGGATAGCTAAATAGAAGGGAAAGGAAGTGTAAGGAAATAGGAGGAAGGGAAGGGGAAAGAAAAGGAAGGGGAAGGTGGAGCTTCATTTTCCCTCCAAATCTTTCCAATTTTAGAAAGATGGTGTTTATAAAGAGGGAAGGAAAGTAGATCCCTCCCTCTCCCTCCCCTTCCTTCCTCCAACCTCTTATCCAAATAAGAGAACTTGTTCCCCTCCCTTTCTCTCCATTACCTCTTATCCAAACAAGTTGTAAGGGGATGATTCTTAGGAGTACATCCCAAGTCCCGGCATTGAAAAATCAAGGAATTGAGCTCAGTATATAAATGCCCACCTAATCCATTAGTATGTGGCCTATTAAGAAGGAGTGCAAAACAAATTTGTACAAGTTTAGGGTCCGTTTGTTTTAATGGAAAACAATTTTCCTGAAAAATCGTTTTTCAAGGAAAACAATATTCAATGGAAAATATGATTTTAGAAAAAGTTTTCCTTTGTTTGTTTGAATAGAGGAAAACTTATGGAGAAAAGGTAAATGAAGCAAAAGAGAAGGAAAGATGAGAAGGAGAGAATCAAGAGGAGTAAGGAGTGGAGAGGAAAATGTGGCATACCTTGTTTACAAAATGAAATTGGTTATCCTCTTCTAAGAGCATTTTCCATCTTTAGGAAAATTGTTTTCCACCCCTTACCAAAACAAACAAAGGAAAATGAAATATGGAGGAAAATCATTTTCCAAGAAAATGGTTTTCCACCAAAACAAACGGAGCCTAATCCAAAGCGGACAATATCATACTAATGATGGAGTGGACATGCGACTCGTGGGCCCAACAATATGGGCAAGGAGCTTGAATTTACCGCAGTATTTCACCATTTCACCCCCAACATGAAGAAACCAACTGGAAATGGAGAGTGACAACGGACAATAATGGAAGGTGGCATTAATCATATACTCCAGTATAAGACTAGTCATAACTCATAAGTCGTATAGTCAAGAACACCAAACTACCCTTCTCTTCTTCCTTCCACTTACATTCTTTCTTATCCTCAAAAAAGGATTAGACCCATGGCATTAACAACAACTTCCATAGCAGCTGGTATAGCAACAGAACTAATAGCGGATTCAGTAGTGCGTGTAATCAAGTTGGTGACAGATCGGAGCTCCAATCTGGAACTACAGAACGCATCCTGGGACTACGACAAAACCCTGAAACAGCTGAAGGACAAAGCCGTGTACATTGAAGCATTTTTTCAAGATATTGGCCGCAAAGGCAAGAATGAGGCCGAGCTGCAACTCGTGTATCTTTATATACAAGAACTGAGGGATGTTGCTTATCTTATCCAAGAAGTGTTCGATGACGACGCCCTCGAAACGCATCGAAAGACGAAGCTGAGTTTAGGGAGGCGAGTTCAAGGCAAGCTTAAAAACTTGAAATCCACAGGAGGTTTCCATGCGGGAATGTCTAGAAAGGTTGCTGAAATCCTAACCAAGTTTGAAGAGCTCGACAAGAAGGCTAAAACCATCGGTATCAATCAGGTAGACATTGCAAGAAGAGCATCAGATGATCATGCTGGTTATCATTGTCCAAGTGCCTTGGATCAAGTTCGAAAGCATGCTGCTGCAAGTTCTTCTGAATTTTTTGGGAGGAAGGTTGATGAAAAGAAGTTATTAGAAGTGATTTGCAATCCCTCCTATAATGAAGTTGATTTATCTATCATTGCCATTGTTGGCATCGGAGGTATATATACACGCTTCCTATTTTCTTTCACTAAACACTACTCCACATTATATTGTGCAAACTTTTGAGTCCACTTAAAGCAATGATATTTGGTAAACAACAAGTTTTGTTCAGTACAAATAAGTTTAGCGCAATACAATAAGTGATGTTTAGTAAAAAAAGAAAAAAACACACATAACGAATCAATAAAAATAAGTTATTAAAAGTAACTTCAATTCGGTATAAATAAGTTTATTTCAATAAAAATAAGTCCAGTTTAGAAAAAGATAAGTACAATTAGGTAAAAATCAGTACTGCAAAGAAGAAAAAACAACATGATTTAGTAAAAATAAGTTTAGTTTAGCAAAAATTAATTATGTATAATAAAAATAAGTTAAAATAAAAAAGTTAAGGTTTTATGCAAAAGTTAAGGTTTTAGAGAGAGAAGTTAAAAAACGCAAAATGTTAAAGTTTTGGGTCAAAAAGTTAAAAACTAAACTTGGCTAGGCTGCTTAGCGTGTGGTGCGCGTCATGGGCTTCTCTAAGGCTTATTGGGCTGGTTTGAGGTTAATGCTTAACCTAAGACCGTCTTATAGTAAACCAACTCTTTAAAATAATAATATTTAATTTATTTCTAAAAAAACATTATTATGGCATTTAAATTGTTGACAATATTGGGGCATTTTTCTCCTCCTTCTCTTCTTGTTCTTATCTCTATTATATAAGTGAAGAGGTGGGGGTGGACACCAAAAAGAAAAAAAGAAAAAATAAATAAAATAAATCAATGACTTTATTAAGTAATTAAGTTTTATTTCCAAATTTAGCTATCAGATTTTAATAAAAGATGTTTAAAACTTCTAACTAAAATATCTAAAAACCTACAAAGTAAAAACAATTATAAATTATCCACGATTATATTTTCTTGAGATCTATAGATAGACACCCACTTTGTTATACTTTTATATACTTTTGAATTTTTTTATTTTGAAATACATGAATAATTGATTGTTCATGAGTGAAGGCACATTTGATTAAATTGATCCTGATAAAGTATTTAATTTTAGCGTGAGTGAGAATTATGATAAAGTATTTTCAAGTACTTTTGAATTTTTTATTATTTGGACAATGAGCAAAAAATACCTTACCGGTACTATATAACAAAAGTTGTAGTTGATGGTGGGGAGTAAGGATGTTTTCAAAGAAAAATGAGCCAAAATGAATTTAGCTTGAAAATAAAATATGTTGCATACCTTCATATTTTATCATGTTATAGTAGCCAAAACACACATCGTACGCAAATAAAATTAGGATTTTTTTGTTCAAAACCACCTAAATTTTTTCACGTTTTTAGAAACTCCCACCTTAATGAATTTTTCTTTTAAATTTCCACCTATCATTCCCAATTTTATTAGAAACTTACTTAATGATTTTTGTTAAATTTCATTAACAAAACTATGAAGGGGCCCCCACATATGCATTGTATTATTAGTTTACGCTGAAATTGAAGTCAATTTCATCAATTTAAGGGCAAATCCTCAACAAATTTAGAGCAAATTTGGAACGAATTACAACTATTTGGAAAGAATTGCAACTATTTCAAGTTCTATTTTGCTAACAAAATGTATATGTGGGGCCCACTTAACGGTTTTTTGTTAATAAAATTTGACAAAAACCGTTAAGTGGTGGGAGTTTTTAATAAAATTGTAAATGGTAGGTGGAATATTAAAAAAAATCATTAAGGTGGGAGTTTCTAAAAACATGAAAAATTTAAGTGGTAAGATGCGACTATCCATAAAATTATGACTGTAGATTATTAAATTTCATAATAAAATTATTGTCGCCGGCATCGCGTGCATAGAAATCTAGTTATACATAATCGTGGCGTATAGCATAAAGGAACATGGGGAGCATGAGTTTAACCACACACAAGGCTAAATGTCTTAGAATCAATTGGCAACAAATGAAATAGCCCCACTAATCTTATAGGCGATGTTAGTGAAATCTCAATAGGTAGGTTCAAAATATCAAATTATCACAATTCTTACTAATACTACATTATACTTTAGTGAAATCTCAATAGGTAGATCATTAAATATAGGAAAGCTGTGAGAAATCAGTACAAACATTATACTTTTTGGAGAAAACATCATTTGCAAATCACTATGGCGTTGCAAAATTTTGTGAAAACACCACCTTTTCACGAAAAATGTTAACTTCTCTATTTGATAGGGTTCACTCAGCATCTTTCATCCCCATTACTACCGCCATCCCAACTGCCACCAACAAACTCACAGTAAACCTTCACCACCACTCACCACTCACCACCCCAGCACCCACCACTCAACACCTCTACCTTTACAACCCTATGCCTAAATTCACCACCTATCACCTCTATCTTCAAAAACTCTAATTCCTAAATTCACCACCAACCAATCAACACCAACACCCTTCAATATTTCGCCACCAATACACATCACCACCCACCTTCACAATTTCACCACCAACCACCATCTACCTTCGACAATCTAACCTTTTGATTTGTCACCAACCAACCATCACCACCACCCTTCGAAATTTTGCCACCAACCACAACTTTCCTTTGAAATTTCTCTACTAACCACCACAATCCACCTTCAAAAACCTTAAACTTCACAACTAAATTTGAAAAACCTAGCCCCAAATTTGTATCTTAACCCGAAATTTGTGTGGAGGAGGACTTGGTTTAGATGTTGAAGGTGGTGGTGAGGAAGAAACGGGGTGGAATTTGACTTTACGTAAGAGTAAAAGAGGGAAGATGAGTAATGGTCCTAGCAAACGGGAAACGTTAGCTTTTTTTAGAAGGATGTGCTTCACAAAATTTTGCAAAGTTATAGTAGTTAAATTAAAAAACATAGTAAATAGTTCAAAGAGTGTAAAGTTTATAGCGGTTTTTGACAAATTTTCATGAAATATATGATTGGTGAAAGGTGAATATGTGTCTTAAATTACCAAGAAGTTTATATGCTTGTGAAGGGAAATATTTGAGCATATTGTGGATGACCATCCTTAATATATACTTGTATTAATCAACAGGCCTTGGCAAGACAACACTAGCAAAACATGTATATGATCATGAGGAAGTTGACAGATACTTTGATATGAAAAAAGCTTGGATATGCGTATTCAAGAATTTTGTAGTAGAAAGGTTTTTGAAGGAAATGGTTGAATCACTAACATTAAGCAACTGTGAGTTGACCAACACTGGTGCACTGATCAAAAAGCTTGAAACAGAATTGAAGGGGAAGAAATTCTTGCTCGTACTCGATGATGTATGGAACGTCGAGAAAGAGTTGTGGGATTCTTTCAAAAACGAATTGCAAAGAATCGGGAATTTACCAGGAAGTGTGATTTTGATCACCACTCGTAGCAAAGAAGTTGTGAAGGCATCAGGATCTGTATATGCGCACGCGTTGGGAGGATTATCGGAAGATGATAGTTGGGCCTTATTGAAGGATCAAGCTTTCAGTAATGAGCCATTGCCATTGCCATATGCTACTTTTGAGGAAGTTGGGAGAAAAATCGTCGAGAAATGTAAGGGTGTACCTTTGGTAATAAAAGTGATGGGAAGCTTATTAAAATCAAAGAAGCATCTGTCTCAGTGGGAATCAATAGAGAAGAGTGAACTGTTGAGTTTACAAGAAGATAATCAGAACACTATCATTTCTTCATTATTGTTAAGCTTCAATCATTTACCTTCTCCAGCTTCGAAACAATGTTTCGCGTACTGTGCAATCTTTCCAAAAGGCAGTTTGATGCAGAAAGGTCAGTTGATTTCTTTTTGGTTAAGTCAAGGCATCATTCTTGAACATGAAACAAGCAGTTCGACAGAGTTAACTACAGGTGGTAGTTGCATTCAAGTTTTGGTGAGTAATTCCTTGTTAGAAGAAATAGAAGATGATGAAAATGATGAAATTATGTACTTCACCATGCACGATTTAGTGCATGATCTTGCACACTATGTTTTGCAAAATGAGTTGTTAGTGTGGATGAAAGAAGCTCAAGAGTTCAACAAACTTTGCAGCTACCGCCATTTAATTTTCAACTAAGAAAAGAATGACGTAGCTGTGGAAACTCCTACAGAAGCAATGATACAGAAGTTACGAACAGTGAGTATTTGGAGTGGTATGCTGAAGTTTGATTTGTTGACAAGTGCAACATACTTGCGTACGTTGATAATGGCAAATATTGGGCTAACTGACGTTCCATCTTCCATTGAGTATTTGAAACATCTAAGATATCTTGATCTGTCTGGCAATGAATTCCAAACATTACCAGAATCAGTCTGTAAGCTTTACCAACTCCAAACACTCATACTCCTGCATTGTTTTTCTCTAACAAAGCTACCTAAGAAATTGCGTACGTTGCTCAACTTAAGACATATCCTGACATCAAATTCTGTGCTTGCAACAAGAGGATCATTACAACCTTTAACAAGCCTACAGACCTTGCCTCTACTTGAGTTGCGTAATGGAGCAGGATGGACCATTGATGAGCTGAAAAACTTGCAGGAACTTAAGGGTGAGATATGCATCAAACACCTTGAATATGTCAAGGGCAAGAGTGAAGCAAGAGAAGCAGGCCTTTTTAGTAACAAGAAGATTCTGAAATTAAAGTTGATGTGGGGTCAAATTGAAAATAGAGTTGATGGTGAAGATAATGATGAGGATGTTTTGGATGGTCTTGAGCCTCATCCATACATCAAATCATTGAATGTAACACATTTCAAAGGCGATAAGTTTCCTCCCTGGATGAAGGCAATGGTTGTTAAAGAAAGGGTACTCGGAAATCTTAAAGAAAGGGTATTTGAAAATCTCCGAGTGGTGGAACTATGTTATTGTTACAGGTGCCAACATCTTCCAACACTTGGCCATTTATGCTCTCTTGAGATTCTGAAGTTGGAAAACTTCGATTCTCTGGAATGCATAGGTAAAGAATTCTACCGAGGAGACCAAAATACTACACAAGTAATATTCTTTCCGGCTCTAAAACGTCTTCAAATGTATTGTTTGCATAAGCTCATGACATGGGAGTCACCACCTGAGGCCGAGGCATTAGCATTATCAGCAACTGCATTTCCTTGTCTTGAAATTTTAGAGATAAAAAGTTGCTCAAATCTGAAAACAATACCAGCCTTGAAATTTCCATCACTTCGACATCTAAGTTTTGAAGATGTGGGTGGTACTCAACCCTTGGACATTATCAAATATAACCATGGTCTCAACTCGCTCAAAGTGTCCAAGATGTCGTAAATCATAAGCCTACCTCAGGAGCTGCTGTTAAATGGTACCAACTTGCAAATACTGGAGATTCAAGACTGTGACAATCTAGAGTCTTTACCTACTGGGATGCAACAACCCTTTGTATCTCTTAAAAAGCTGAAAATAAGCAACTGTCGAGCCTTGAGTTCTTTACCAAAGATCTATTCCACAGCACGTTGCTCTACACGAATTAATCATTGAAGGGTGTGAGCGTTTAAGAAGGATCCCGACTAGTCTGACACAATGCACATCATTAGAGCACTTGTGGGTGAAGAACTGTCCAGATGTGCAGAATCCTGTTCCAGATATCAACAACTTGCAGGGGCTTCTGGAGTTAACATTAGTTAAATCAGGAAAGTTGATGACTTCTGTGCTACAAAACATTATTCCTTATCTCCATTGCCTTCAGAAATTGGATATTGGCGGGTTTGAAGGTGACAAAGAATGCAGTAACTACTTCTCTGATATGACAGAACCCCTTGGTAGTCGAACACTTAGACGTCTAATGCAGTAACTACCATGCGCCGTCTTACTCGTTTACGTACTCTGCATATTTATGGATGCTCACTTATGAAAAGATATCAAAAAGGCAGTGAGCCTGAATGGGCCAAAAATCTCACGTTTTCCCGTTCTTAGATGATTACCTGGATGTCAAAGATGAGTGTGAAGAACTTAATAGAAGGATAAACTTTCAAAAGGAATTGCTGACTTTTTCAGGTACAATTATATATGTTACTGCACCAATTAAAATCCCTACTCTTTTTAAATGAGGAGTTGCAGAGTGATAACAAAGTTGAGTGTTAAGTTTTAGCCTATTAGCCGTCCTTATTTTAGATAGTCCATTGTTCAACTTACCCTGACTTATGTTGGAGATAATAATTTCTTATAAATTTGTATAGGTAAAGTTCTAAGAATAAGTTCCAAGAAGTCCAGATAACTTATAATAGTATTGAGGATGTATTAGCGCGGCCTAAGTGATTCATGCTAGCTACTTGCTTCAAACTGCTTTGAATGATGCTGATTATGTAAATGTTTATGCTAAATTCTGCTAGGACAAAACTTAGCTGGGAGCTACAGCTAAGATTCCACCAGGTTACTGGTAGCTGCTAAACACAGCTATGATGAACAAGTAAAGCAGAAATAAAGACAAAGACAAGACACCAGAGATGGTGACGCGGAAACCCGTGGAATAAGGGAAAAACCGCGGGTGGCTTTGAGTCCACCAATCCACTATACTTTTGATACAACCCTAATGCCTTTGCAACTAAGTAATTCGTAGTTTGTAAACTAATGGAACAATGCTCGTACTTTCGTATGTAATTGCTAAAGCGTATGAACTTGTGTCTTTACAATCATTTCGAGTGTATATATAACTAAGAAGAATATACTCGTTTGAACCCAGCAACGTCTTGAAACAGCTCCAAATCTCTTATTTATGTCTGCCATCAATGCTATTGAGCATGATTCTTGCTCTTTTATTGCCGTTGTATTTATGGTTTTTTATCCTTATGCAGATCTTCAGACTTCGATGTCTTGACTTGTAACGTTCTCAAAATAGAGCTGCATTCCTTTAGCTGGGTGATACTTAGCTGATCCTTCTTAGCTGGTGAACTTCAAGCTGGATTTCCTTAGCTGGAGGTCTCAAGCTGGAGGCTCATAGCTGTAATGATTCTTAACCTGCACCAGTAGCTATGTAAATTTCATGGCGTAACAGTAAAACCCAACATCTTAATTTTATTTCTTTTGTTGGTACTTAACTTACAGCGTATCGCAGGATGGTAGCTGTTGATTGCAAGAGGAACTGCGACAGCGAGGAAGGTATTCCGGAATATTAACCGAGGTTGGGGCCTGAGGGAACTGATCTTTTACTGGTGTCTACAGGATTACAGACTTTGACATTTCAATTATTAGTTCCTTTTTATTGTAATTTTGTATTTATTCTCATGATAGTAGAGTTAGTAAGTTTCCTGATTTTTACCCCCTAATTTGGCTGATAATATTAGCAGCGGTGCTT